>JAVKOQ010000110.1:0-168439 GCA_031835245.1 Balamuthia mandrillaris | reverse complement strand
GCAGATGCTCGCCCAAAGCAAAGTCACGAAGCAAGTCTTTGAGAATGGCAACGTGTTTAGGTACATCATAGAAGAGCACGTGAGGTACAAGCCCTGGATGCGTTGGTTGACGCCTTCTCACGCATACATCGCCTATACGTACAAAGCCTTCTCTGTCGTCTGTCACTTCTATCTTGTATTCCTTATGGCTCTCCACTGTACATCTCAGTCAGAAACGAGAATGATTTGCAAAAACAGAAAGGAAGAAAAAGAAAGAAGTACCGTCTTCGCCTTGTGGCAATGGCCGAATAGAGCATTGTTCAAGCATTTGTTCTATGGCTTGTCTTGTTTGTGTTGGCAAAAAGTAGGCCATGATCGTGCGCATAATATTTTGGTGTAACAAAGCTACCACCTTCTGTGCTACTTGCGTTGGCTGTTCCTCTACTGCTGTTCCCAATGGCTGGTTTGCCGAAGAAGAAAGCTTGCAAAGTCGAATGAGTTGACGAAGCGATAAACCTGTCGCAGGTAATCCAGGAAGCGAAGATTGACGAAACATTCCATCGAACTCCAAAAGCTTGCGAATCAAATACTGTTGCTCTATTCCAAAGAGTCGGAGTAGCAACTTTTCTTTCTCCTCTTCCAGAAAAGCTCCCGAATCCAAATAATGAAAATGGAAGAGAGATAATAATTCCGAAGTAATCCATCCTTGTTTGCCCGACTTTGCTGTGGTTGCTGTAATCGAATTACTAAGGG
Source organism: Balamuthia mandrillaris (assembly GCA_031835245.1). NCBI lineage: Eukaryota > Discosea > Longamoebia > Balamuthiidae > Balamuthia > Balamuthia mandrillaris. Next base: position 167,707 of record JAVKOQ010000110.1, on the reverse strand, counting down.
ATGTGTTGTTGCTGCTGTTATTTGCGATCGGAGCAAATGTTCCTGTAACAATAACGCGAAAAGAGGGATGAACTGGATACACTTTTCTTTTCTTCAACTCTTCTATGCATTCATCTTGAAGAGAGTGATCATTGTTGGTGTCGGAAGAAGATTGCGTTTGTTGCTGTTGGCGTCGTCTCGCTTTGACGAGAAGCGTAAGCATGCGATGATAGCGCTCTTGGCGCACCAGTTGAGTGCCGTCAAAGAGAGAAATCTCGCGATCGCTGATAAGGCGTTGAAGCATGGAAAGAGTAGTACGAGGCAATCGATGTACTCCATCCAATACTGCTAACTCACCTTTTTGTATTGAACATAGGGTCAGAATCGCGAAACAAAAGAAACACAACGAGCAAGACAAGCGAATGAAAGAAGGGAGAAGAGTACCATGAAGAGCAGCAAGAATAAGAGGAGAAGGTTGCCAACTAGTGTCTCCATTTTCATCCGTCACTCTTCTTTGAAGAAGATCACGAGAGGTCATATCCTTGAAACAATGAATCACCCGATAAAAAGGGGAAGCTTCTCGCAAACGATCTTCTTTTTCAACTATTTCATTTGTAGAAGAAGCAGCAGAATAGCCCAGTATAGAAGCAAACAACTTGATGAGCATCGACTTGCCGATGCCTTTATCTCCAACTAAGCAAAGATCTTTGCCTGCAACATGATCTTGCATCATTTCTTCTAATACTCGTCCATGGAAGAAAGTATCAACGTAGAGTGGTGATGAAAAAAGAGAAGATGAAGAACATGATAAAGGTTTGAAGAAAGCACCGATAGGAGCAACGAGTGTGATCGAGGGAAGAGAGGTTGTCGTGAAAGTAAAAGTGGCTTGTGAAGAAGAACTTGTCGGAGTAACAATGATGCTTTCTAAGTGAACTTCACAAGCGAAAAAGAATGGAGGTGGTCCTTGTTGTGGTTTGTCCTTCTTTTCTGCTTCAGTCGCTTCTTGGTTTTGTTCCTGCATTTGTTTTTCTTTTGAAGAGGAAAGAAGAAGACGATTCGAGGATGGTAAGGATACTGGAATAACTCCAAAGCGACGAAGAGCGAGTTCAATGCTTTCCCTTTCGGTATCATCACAAAGCAACGTGTAAGGAAAGAGACGATGAATCAACGACCATAATCCTAACGTAGAAGGATTTGGCGCGTTCCTTCTGTTGTCGTTGTGGTCATTTGTCCAAAGATACGGAAACTTAACCAACCCGTTGATGCAAGACAGCATCATCGTATCGGAAAAGTACGGCATGTTTGGCATAAGGTCTGCATGTAGATCGAACAAATGAAACACGAAGGTTAAAAAAAAACGAGAAAGCGCACGGAAACATGAGAAGAAGGCAGAAGAAGGGAGATATCGTTAACGATACCTCCAGCCTCCATAGCGCGCATAGCTTCGGATAAGCTCAAAAGATTGCGAAGCAAAAGTGGTGGAAGCTCTGGCGCGCAGGCAGATAATGCCGCGAACTGAGTGCCGACCGTAAACGAGGAAACCTCTCTCGCCTGAAAACGGGAACGAAGAGGCGGATCTAAACTATTTCCTGCAAAACGTGGAACCTTATTTTTTCTTTTGTTCAGTTGTTTTGCTGAGTAGAAGGGAGGAGAAAGATGAAGAAAAGGCCTACAGGTAACCCAAGAGCGATCACACGGAAGTCGGGATGAACACGAACAAGACGCAAAGCAGCAAACTGCTCTGGGGAATGAGTTTGTTTGATGTCGTCGTAACGTTTACTTGGTACAAGCATCCTTCCATCTTCTAAAGTCATTTCTCGATTCTTCAAATAAAGAATGTCAAAAACTAAGGGGAAAGAGAGAGAGAGAGAGAGAGAGAGAGAGAAAGAGAGAAAGGGAAAGAAAAAGAAACAGAAAAAGAGAAAGAGAAAGAAGGAACCAAAAAGTAAAGAAGCGAACCTCTAGCAGATTGTTAAGGACAGGAAGCACGTTTCTCTCACACTTTTCCATGCCTTTCTTTCGTCGTCCATACACCCAATTGAGAGTACCAGATAAGCAACAAAACGTAAAAATTTGCAAAGATGGATTGAGAGACCTTCTAACACAAGGATACGGCCTTCAATGGCAGCAACAACGGGAGGTTGATTGATGTGGTGAACCGTTCCTGCGATGATTTCTTTTCGTTGTTTGAGATCGCTTTCGGTGGTATCCGGAGAGAGAGCCACATACTCTGCTTCTCTTCTTGTTACTTTGTTTTTAAACAAACGTGAACAGGAAGAAGCATGAAGGAAGGCAGGAGGAAGAAAGCAGAAAGAACGCTAACACAACAGAAGGAAAGCACGAAACAAGAATGAAGAAAGAGGGAATGAATGTACATTCACAATAGCGAAAGGCTAGCCATCGGCGAGAAGGTCCTGGTGGTCTATTACACAACCAAAAAAAAAAAAAAAAAAAAACATTTTTTTCCAACAATGGAAAACGAATAGGAAAAAATATCAGAAAAATAAAAAAGAAAAAAGAAAAAAGAAAAGAAAAAGAAAAAGAAAAAGAAAAAGAAAAAGAAAAAGAAAAAGAAAAAGAAAAAGAAAAAGAAAAAGAAAGAGAAAAAGAATAAAAAGAAAAAGAAAAAGAGAGAAAAAGAGAAAAATACCCAATGAGGAACATGTCCTGTTGCAGCTGGTCCTTTTGAAGCATCCACCGAAGATGGCCCAACACTTCTTGGGAGGTATCGTCCGCAATGGGCGAGCCGGCAGGTGCAACGCGCCAAGGCACCAGCTCCGGCTGCCTGGGCGGGGCCTTCAACGGCAGCGTCACATTGCCGATCGTCACCGTGGCGGCTCGTTCCAACAACCACCAATCCTCCTCCTCCTCCTGTGCATCCTCATGGTGGTGGCCAGAAGCGAAAGCGATGGACAAAAGCGCGGCGCGGCCTGGATGTTGAGGTTCGGGACAAAGGGAGTGAAGGATGGCGTCAGCGCGGCGTGCCGCCGCAACGTGTCTGCCCCGCAGAGCGGAGGAGGGTTGCGCAGCCCTCATCGATTCGATCAGCTCTCTTTTGTTGTTCTTTTGGTCCTTTGTTTGTGCACAAAAAAAGCAGAAATTGTACAGCATTCAAATCCCCGCGGGGAAATGACGTCACACTTACCTTAACAAAAAAAAGGAATTATTTTATGCGGACAATTATATTATTTGTCGACTTTGTCGACAAAGTGTCCGCAAATAATGAGGAAAGCGATTTTGGCGGGAAATAAAAAAAACAAAGAAAGAAAAAAAAAGAGATGAAAGAAAAATCATTTTTTTCTTTTTGAGAGGCAAAAAAAAAAGAGTAGCAGCAAAGGAGCCACAATCTCTCTAGATAATCAATCAACCAGACTTTCACTTTTTTTTAAATCAAGATAACTTTTGATCAAAAACATATGATGGAAGAAGAGCCGGTACGAACGTACGCTCGCAGAAGGAACATCTCTCAACACTCTCGCAACCTTTCTCTCCTTTCTCCCACCTCTGCTTCTTCTTCCTCTTCTTCTTCTACCGCTGCCGCTTCTCCTTTTGTCACTTCTTCTGCCTCTACCTCATGGATGGCGTCGATGGCTGGCTGCGCTTCCTCCTCGTCGCTTCCATTGGGAGAAGAACCTTCTCCCTTTTTTTCTTCTGCCACTACTTCAAGTAAAGCACGGGTCATCCACAACAACAAAAAGAGAAAACGGAGTGTCGCCATGCGAAGAAGCGTGAGCGCTCCTTCTGGGCTTGGTGGCGATATTCCTTCTCCCTCGTCTTCTCCCTCACCCACCACGATAGCGACAACGAGAAAACCGATTGGTCGCTCGGCAGATGTGAACGTCCCTCTCACTGCTGTTCGCAAGAGAAGGAAGCTCTTCGATTCTTCTTCTTCTTCTTCTTGTTCTTCTGCTTCTTCCACGCTTTCAAAAGTCATCACTTTGGAACTGAGCAGCGAGGAAGAGAAAGACGACAAAGAGGAGGAGGACGGGACGCCGATGGCCTCAAAGACAAATGAAGAAGTGGAGCTTGTTCCAACTTCAGCCAGTTGTAAAAATAAGGGTGAAAGTGAAAGCAAAAACGAGAAGAAGACAAAGAAAACAACGCCAGAGAAGACGACGACAACGACGAACCCAAAAAAACAGAGTGCAAAGTTGGTTAGTGGTGGTAGACGGAGAAGTGGGCGAGGAAGTAAAGTCGAAGAACACGAAGATAGCTTAAAGTCGAGCTTCGAACTAGAACAATCTGGAGAGCAAGCTTCTATTTTGGTTTGTTTGGCCTCTCCCATATTACTTTGTGTGTTTGTGCTGAAATCTTCCTTCTAACTTCATCCTTATATGTTCTCTCTCTCTCTCTCTCTTTGTCTATGTGTGTTGCTCTCGCACCAAAGGATGAATTGGAGTATTTGCTGGATGGAGTAAGCACTCACCAACCTCTTGCTGTTCGTCGAGGCAGGTACACAACCTCTCTCTCTCTCTCTCTCTCTCTCTCTCTCGCTTTTTACACGAACGAAAAGACAGCATTGAGACTTATGTTGTGAAAAAGCACATTCGAACTAGCCAAGTTGTGTATGAATCCCGAAGCAGGACATCTATTACGAGCACATGGCCTCTTTCCCAATATATTTGCTTTGCTAGAAGATAACATTTCGCTCGATGAGGTACTCTCTCTCTCTCTCTCTCTCTCTCTCTCTCTGCGCGCTCTTTCTCTCTGTCTCTCGCTCGTTTCGCTTTTCAAATGACAGATTGATTGAATTATTTATTTATTTTATTTTATTTTATTTTTTGGCAAACAGGGTTTGGCCATTGCATCAGCGGCTATTATTTATTTCGTTTTCAAAGACTCGCTCAATTCAAACTACATCACCGAAAAGTGCATTCTATCTCTCTTGAATCTTCTTTCTTCTTATGCTGCTGCTTCTTCAACTCCTTCTTCTCCTTCTCGCCAACGGCAAAAGAACACAATACGAGCTCCTACTCTTCAGCGCAGAAGAAGTTTTGGACATATCGTAGAGGATGTTGTGCTCAAAATCCAAAACTTATTCACCGAAGAGCGTTTCACCAAACCGCTTTCTCATCATTCCAAAGTTTGTCATCTCTCTCCCCATTCTTCTTCACATTTTTATATGTAGTGGACTAATCCACAGAACAATTGGAAAGATAACGCCATCATTTTTAGCTTTAGAGGCATTGATCAGATTGTCTCGCACTGGATGTAAGGCCTTTGAGGAGGCCATTCGACTTTACAATGGGTTGGATCAATTGGCCAAACTCATTGATCAAACGTTACCTCTTATACCCACTCTGTCTTTGGACGAAAGCCGCACAAATTCAGATATGGTATATTATTCTACATTCATTCTTTCCTTTCTTCTCAACAACTACAAAATATAGGAAAAAGAGATGTTGAGACAATCTCAGCATTTGCATCGGTTAGAGAGCTATTTGCAACTATTGGAGAACGTGACAAACAGCAGCACCGCCTCTAAGAACCAGCAACACCTGATTTCGACCACTCCTGCCATGATTCCTTCCCTTCTTCGCACTCTTTCTCTTTGTGAAGGTTGCTTTTCTTTTTTCATGATTTTTTATTTTCTTTTTACTTTGCAAACTGAATTGTAACATTGAACCAATAGAGGCCATCAAGAAAAGAATCTCTAACGGAGCATCTCCGAACGCTATTGGTATGTTTAGCGGTTCTCTCTCTTGTTCACTTTTTTCTTTGTTTTTAACTCATTTGTTTGTTCTGGTTCAATGCAAAAGTGTCATGTTTGGCTGCTGCCATCAAAGTACTTATAAACCTTTCCAATGAGAACGAAGCAGGGTGCGAAGCCATCGTGGTACGTTTAAAATCACTTTTTGTATCACGCTGTGTTACTTAGTGTTTGATTTTATTTTTAAACCAAAACAGAGGAACAGAGGAATGGAGACTATAAGCTCCTTGCTGAGTTTGGAGGTGTTGAAGCTGCCCTGCGAGCGGTTCGATGTGATATTGCTGACCGTTTGCCTCCTCATCAACATTGTAGAAAAGAACCAACAATACAAAGCCGCATTTCGTGATATTGGTACCTTCCTTCCTCTTTCGCTTTCGTGTTTGTTTTTTTTTTTTTGTTCTAACAGAAGTCTAAAATCTTTATCCAGAAATAACATCCGAAACTGAGAAAATAGAAACGATCCCTTTCTTAGTGAACCTTTACATCCAACGAAGAAAGAAAAAGAACTGTGACATCGTTGATGACGATGACGACGATGACCAACCTGTAAGTATTCTTCTTTGCTTCCTCTTTTTCCTTCTTTGTCTTTCTTTCTTGCCGTTTCGTTCATTCATTCATTCATACATTCCTTCTTTCTTTCGTTCTTTCTTTCAAAAAGTTAAAGAAAGTGGAGAACAGAGTGATGGCATCCTACGTCGCGCTTTTATTGGGCTGTTTGGCTCGCGGCGACGACATCAACAAAGACCTGCTCCTCTGCCACCTTCCTTCCGGCTCCTTCGATGAGCTCTCTGCTTTTCTTCGCAAGTTTTTGGCGTTTCAATCGGAGAGTGGCGTCCTCTCCAAAGACGTTCTTCTCTCCGTGGCCGAAATCGTGCAAGAGTTCACCAAGTACCAACAAAAAGAAGAAGAACAAAGAGAAACGAAGAAAATGGCGGAAGAAGAAGAAGAAGAGAAGATGCACAATTATCAACGACATGCTGCCTACGCTTGTGCTCCTGCGATGGATGTGTTTGCATGGCAAGAAGAAGAATGAACAATAAAGAGAAAGCTGTATAAATATAAGATAAACTCAAATCCTTTTTGCTATAATGGTGTTATAGTTCCTTTTAATCTTCTTCCTCCTCGTCGTCGTCGCTGCTATAACGATCCCTTGTGGATGTGTTGTTTAAGGAGGATGATGAGGAAGAAGCGCCATTCTCACCGATGGATAAAGAGGTGAGGGCAATGTCTTCTTGGCCGTAGGTTTGGTAGGCGGGCTTGTGGTGGAGCAAACGATAGAAGAAGAAAGCGACCAAGGCGATGACGCCGCCCAAAGAGATGAGAGCCCAGGCCGTTGCCGCCAGGATCGCTCCTGCTGAGGGCTTCTTGTATTCTTGATACTCATCTTCCCCTGTTCCAAATAAGGAATGAGAAGAGAGAGGGAAAGAGAGAGAGAGAGAGAGAGAGAGAGAGAGAGAGAGAGAGCAGAGAGCAGAGAGAGAGCGAGCAGAGAGCAGAGAGCATAACAAAGAGAATGGAAAATGAGAAAAAATATGAAAAGAAACCTTCAAGCAAGAATTCGCCGGCAAGATCTATTCTGCTCTCCAAAAGCTCTATTTGGGCTGCAGCTTCTTGCCAGTTGAACTCGCGGATGGCTTGCAGCAAGCCTGGGAACGTCTCCGGAGCGTACCCTTCATATATGCCTGGCGCTTGCACCACATGTTTGTACCTGCAATTTATTTTAGTATACATCATTAAACCACAAAGAAAGAAAGAAATAAGAAAAGAGCGGGATGAAAAGAATTGGAGAAGAGAGGGAAGGAGGTACCAAGGCCTTCGGTAAAGCCCCTTCGGAGCAAGAAATTGTCTCTCCGCCATTCTGACCCTAAAGTTATATACGGTGATGTCCTTTTGCAACTCTTCCGACAAGTCCTCCATCGTGGCATTATGCCGCCTCTGCTCGGTCCAGTCGGGAGTCTCAGCCACGAGTCTCTCATGCAACGTCCCCTTCTGCTTCTCCATCAATCTTGCTATGGCATAAAAGTCGGCCACGGCGTCGCGCAGGTTTTGCAGGGTAGGAACTTCATGGGTGGAGTTCGTGCTGACGAGAAGAGCCTCCACCTCGTCTGCGTAATGCTGCATGGCCTGAGCATAGTCCACAAAGTCGAGGGGGAGGATTAACGGTTGGGCCAAACGCAGAGCCAGCAATCCCCAGATTTGAGCGGCAGCCCTGAAGTGGGAGAAGGTGGGATCTCCAAAGCGGCTAACCCATGTGAAGCTGTCGTAGATTGAGTGGTAGACGCCGTAGTGGCCCGAGAATGAAAAGTCAGAACAGGGAATGCCCAGATGGTGCAAGAAGACGGTGTAATCTGCGTTAATCATAATGTAGGACTGGCGGTAAGCAACAGGAGAAGAAGGACAAAGGAAAGGAATAAAGCAGAAATGAACGAAGAAAGTACCAGAGCCGGAACCAAGAACAGCGACCTTGGAGTCCCAAGTAATACTTCCATTGTTAGTGGCTGGATTTGGAATGTCCTTCACCACAGTTCGTATGATTGGCACCAACGAGGGTGTTGCTGCCACGTGCAAAGTAGCTCCACTTATCGCTGCCAGAGAGATATAAGAGTCAAAAATTTGAAAGGCAAAAACAAACAAACAAACAAACAAACAAACAAACAAACAAACAAACAAGCACTAATCACCAGTGTCCATGTTCAAGTATGCGACAGCCTTTCTAGAGAGTTCTTTCGCAAACTTTTCGCCATACCATGTCGAACCAACCAAACCGTACTCTTCGGCATCCCATGAACAAAGCAAGATGGTCCGTGCTGGACGCCATCCTCTCTTCAACAGCTCTCCCAATCCTTTGGCCACTTCCAACATTGCTGCTGACCCCGATGATGGGTCCACTGTTCATTTTTTAATTGTTAAAAAAAGGAGTATAGAGGGAGATGGAGAGAGAGAGAGAGAGAGAGAGAGAGAGAGAGAGAGAGAGAGAGGAGACCACACCAGCACCAAAGACCCAAGCATCACGGTGATTTCCAATGATGACCCACTCATCAGGATGAGAAGAGCCTTTAATCCTTCCAAAGACATTCCAAATCTTCGCCTGGTCCTCATGGCGCATTTTCAGCTTTAGGTGAACACGAGCCGGACCCGGACCAAAAGTGTAGTTCACTCCAGGGATAGCTCCGTGCCAGCTTGCAGGAAAATACTCATTATCATCATCACTCGATGCGGAAGATGATAATGATGACGATGATGATGTTGAATTCGAAGAAGAGGAAGAAGAGGACGAAGAGGACGAGGAGGAAGAAGAGTTGGCACGTTCTTCGACGTCGTCTGCTGCGAGAGCATTCAATAGGGGAGCAGCATCTTCAGCGGAGATGGGCTGAACGGGAATGTAAGGAATGGTTTGATTGAAGGGAGTGTCCTCGTTGAGACACATCTTCTTCACTCGCTGCTGATTGGGGTCTCCTGGGCAGATGGGAAGGAACTGGACAGAGCCACGCTGAACGCCGGATGATGGTCGCCATGGTCCTTCTGGATAGACTTGTCCTTTGTGCGCTCTGTTTGTTGCGTGAACAGCCAAAGACAAAGTAAATAAAGCAAAAACAAAGAGTGAAAACTAGATGAAAAGGTTCAAACCCATCATCAGCAGGGTCAGAGTATATAAGGACACCTTTAGCTCCAGCCTGTTGTGCTAACATCACCTTAACACCTTAAAGACGTGTATTAGGAAAAACAAAGTAGCAATAATATAGAATGTCATTAGATGAGAGAGAGAGAAGAGAAGAGAGAAGAGAGAAAAGAAGGATGAGAGTACCTCGATAGACATGTCCATAGCGAACAAGGACGATTCGATCTTTGACCTCAATACCACGTTCTTTAAGCAACGCAAAGTCTTGTTCTCTTCCGTAATTGGCATACACCTTTGCATTGGTTAGAGGCAAGCTGAACGACAAGGAAAAGAACAACAAGCACAAGCACAAGCACAAGCACAAGCACAAGCACAAGCACAAGCACAAGCACAAGCACAAGCACAACCACAAGCACAAGCACAAGCACAAGCACAAGCACAACCACAAGCACAAGCACAAGCACAAGCACAAGCACAAGCACAAGCACAAGCACAAGCACAAGCACAAGCACAAGCACAAGCACAACCACAAGCACAAGCACAACCACAACCACAACCACAACCACAAGCACAAGCACAAGCACAAGCACAAGCACAACCACAACCACAACCACAACCACAACCACAACCACAACCACAACCACAACCCCAACCACAAGCAGAGCAACAAGAAGCAGAGTTTACCAGTTCGCCTTCAACGTCGCCTGAAGGTGAGTATGCATTGAAGGTAGGAACAATATCAGGATGAGAAGAGCTCGGGTCCGCCGCCACCTCTTGCTCTTCCAACTTTGCTGTGTACCTGTTAAAGCCATTGTGAGGAAAAAAAGTTTACAAACAAAACCTTCCTATGAAAGAAGAGAAGCAGAGAAGCATAGAGACAAGGAGAGGGAGAGAGTAGAGAAAAAGAGAGTGAAGAAATAAGAACAAACTTTTTATCCGCAGGGGCCACCAGTTTAAGCATCCGTTCCTCCGGGTAGTTCAGCTCTGCAGTAAACTCTACAATCTCCACTTGTTCCAATCCATAACTGATCAACTTTTGTTTTCAACAAAAGAATAGTATAAAGTCAGAGCGGATGGGATGAAAAAACTTCAAAAAAAAAAAACGAATAACCTTCTCTTTGGTATAAACAGCAGTAGAATAGTCGTGTATGGTGCCAGCCATGTGCGGCACCGCTGTGTAGGCCGCAAGGTGGTCCTTGGCGCTCTCCGCGGTGGGCACCGAGAGGTAGAGGCTCTCCCACGGCAACGTAGTGGCCGTGGTGGTGGTCACCGACAGTACCGCCAGGAACAGCAACCAACGCAGCGAGAGGCGGCGGCAACAACAACAAACGGAGGAGGAGGCGCTCTGCCGTGACATCCTTTTCTTTTCTTTTCAGCTCCTTTTGGCTTCTGCTTCTTCCTTTCGCTGTTTGCTTCCTTTGTTTCTTTTGTGTCGACGTTCTTTCTGCTGGAATTGACCACCATTGGAGCGAGTTTTGAACACATGTTGACCAGCGTTACGTGCACATGCTGATCTCATCATGACCAGTTTTTCATCACGCCCTGCTGACGTGGACCACAAACCAATGCTTGTCATTTGTTGAACAAATTGTGCACAAATCGGCCATAAAATTTTTTTATTTTTTTGTTAAATAAAATTAAAAAAAAATATAAAAACAGTTTTTTTGTTGTTTGAGGAGAGGGAGAGTGGGTAAGGCCTAGCCCATGACCATTGGCGGTTCCTCGGCTGCCTCAAGGAGCTCCTCCGACAGGATGGCCGGCGGTTCCTCCAGCTCGTAATCCATCTCCTCCACTTCCAGCTCTCCATAGTCCTTTCCATCCAACAATCTTCGCCGCATCTTGTTCTTCTTTCTCTTGGAGGAGGACAGGTAAGCAGAGGAGGAGGCGGAGGAGGAGGAGGAATGAAGGTTGAAGAGGTTGCTGCGGTCGGAGAAGAGGTCCAAGAGGAAGGTCGCCAGGCTGAGCAGGAAGCCAAAGCACGCCATGCCCGCCAAGAAGAGGAACGGATAGGTGTAGGAGCCGTAATGCTCGTGGAAGAGGCCGATGAGAACCGGCACCACGATGAAGCAGAGGCTCTGGGTGACGGTAAGAATGCCGAAAGCGGTGCCGGTCATCTCAGGCGGCGTCACCAATGGAATAGATGGCCATACCCCGCATGGCATCTTTTAATTATGCCAAATGTTTCGTTAAACAAACAGAGAGAGAGAGAGAGAGAGAGAGAGAGAGAGAGAGAGAGAGAGGGGAGGGAAGGAGGAAGAGAGAGTAGAGAACAAAAAAATATACCAAAGTGAAACTAAGACTAATGACGAGTAGAGGAAAAACGGGATTGGAGGCTCCCAAGGCAAACATGAGGAGACCGGCCATCAACAGGAGAGCACCCACCAGAAGTACCAAAGTATACACCACAAACTTTTGCAGGAGAAAACCCAGCAGAGGAGAGAGAACGAGAGGCACAGCAAAGACGATGCTGGTCAAGTGGCCTGCCTCATTCAAGGAGTAATCGTATTCGCTGTGAATAAAATCTTAAAAGCGAAAGATTAGCATTTCTCCTCTTTTCTGTTCTGCTCCTCATGCTCATCTTTCTCTCTCTCTCTCTCTCTCTCTCTCTCTCTGTCTCTCTCTCTCTCTTTTCTTTGTTCTCTCTTGTTTTGCAAACCTGTTGTGAAAGCGACCACCGGCCAAACTTGAGAGTAGGAGAAGAAGCTGACTAGGCATAGCAACCAAAAGATGCGCGGAAACTTAGCCACCCGAGCCAGAGAAAAGTCAGCTGCCTCCGCGTCGTCATCCAGTCCCAACACTGGTGCTGCTTTGTAGTCCATTATATTGTACAACAGGTTGAACAGCACTCCAAGAAGGAGAGTGAAGCTTCCGAGAATGAAGGTGCCACGAAGGCTCCACAGTGCCACCAATGGGAGAATGTTGAGGCCCAGCACCTCACCAAACTCACCTATCGCAGTAAGGAAGCTGTAGGCTACCGGCAAGGAGGGTGATGCTGTTCGTCCACGTCCCTCCGAGAACCACCGCGCTATAATCGTGTCTGATATAACCTTTTTTTAAATAAACAGAGAATGAAGAACAGGCGAAAAGAGAGAGAATGCATAAGACATGAGAAAGTCAATGCCAATAGATAGAAGGGAAGAAAGAAAAAGGGAAACATACATAAGAAGGATCAAGCCCAAGACCATAAATAGCTCTTCCCAATACCATCACCCAAAAGTTTGGCGCTACTGCAAAGATGACACTCCCCAAAAAAGTGAGAAAGTTGCACACCAAGCTGGTAGTTCGGGTGCCATACTTGGCCACCATCACACCAGCCAGTGGGGAGAGCAACAGAGAAGGCCATCCCGCCACTCCCCATAATACTCCTATTTGCGTTGTTGAGATGCCAAACTCTTTTTCTGGGAGAAATGAAATGTATGAAAGAGTGAGAAAAGCAACAGTTTAAACCGGTGTGAAAAAAATGGAGCAACTTCAGAAAGAAATGGCTAGCACAGGGCAATAAAACTACGTACTTAAGAGTGGCACTGTGGCTCCTGTTTTTCAAATGCATGTGAGTAAGAGGAGAGAACAAGGACAGAAGAAGATAAAGAGGTGAGCAGAACGAACCGATGCCTTGATCGGCAAAGTAAGAAGCAAAGATGGGTTGGCATGCAAAAATGAGAACCAGCCAACGATAGAGCGGCCGGGCAGGATGCATGGTGGAGCCGGGCCTTGGTGTCCAACGGTTGTTCGTTGGTCCGTTCTTTCTTTTTCTTGTCCCTCCAAAGTCAGAGCTCATGTTGTTGTTGTCGTTATTGTTGTTGTTGCCTGTATTCTCATTGCGAGAGGAAGATAGCGACGAGGAGGAGGAGGAGGACGAGGAAGAGGAGGAGGATGAAGAGGAAGGCGCAGAGGAAGAAGAGGAAGGAGAAGCAAGGGAAGTGGATAAAGCAGAGGCAGATGTGACGGGCCGGTGCATCTTTGGCTCCACTAATGGAGAAGCCTTGGCCTTGACCGGTGGTTGCGGCTGCCTCTCCTTCTTTTTGTTTTTACACCGGGAGAAAAAACATTTAGAACAAGAACAGAACCGAATAGAAAAGAGAGCAAGAGAACAAAGGAGACACGCGAGAGAGAAAGAGAGAACGAGAGAGAGAGAGAGAGAGTGAGAGAGAGAGAGAGAGAGAGAGAGAGGCTGCAAAACAAAAGAGAAGAGGAAGAAGAAAAAAGCGTTTGCGGAGCGATGACAAAAGCGTTAAGTTTACCTCCGAGGAAAGGTCAACAAGGCGCGGTCCTCTCGGCGGACTTACCAAGGCCTTGGGTCCTCCCCCTCCTCCGCCGCTCGTCGAAGCAGGACCAGCTGAAGCATTTGATGAAGAAGAAGAACCAGGCGGAGGGGGCGAGGTGGAGGTTCGAGAGCCGTTGGGACCGTTGTTGAAGGACTTTCTTCTTTGGGAGAGCGTTGTTGTTGTCGTTGTCGTTGTCTGCGCCTCGCCTCCGTGCGAGTGGCTGCCCTCATGGAACAGCGGCCGCAAGGCCTCCTCCTCAAAGACGACAACGGAGTTCTTGTTGGTTTTGTTGGTGTGCTTGCGGTGGTGGTCGCTGGTGATGCTGCTGCTGGAGCGCTTCCTTCCTCCTCCTGCTCCTACCTCGGCCAACCGTGCCAAAGCGGGAGGGGAGGAAGGGGAAGCGCCCGGCGAGGAGGAGGAGGAGGAGGAGAGCGGGGGCGGAGAGCTCATCATCCTAGAAGGGGAGTTTTTTCTTCCAACGTGGTTGTTGCTGCTGCTATGTTGTTGCTGAGCTTTTGCGCTCTTGCTATGATGGGGGTTGCTCAGGCTTTGTACTCCAGCGGGTGGGTGGTGAGTGTTCGTTACCACATGTAACGAACCTTCAAAAAAAAATGGGAAGAGAGCAAGCAGGAGAGCACGCAGGCCTCGTTGTCTTTGTTGTCTCCTTCCTTTCTTTCTTTTGTTTGTTCAGCGTAATGGTAGGGGGCCGATCCGGTCCAAGTCTGAGGGAGTGTAAAATGTATGGATCTGGATGGACAAAAGACAGTGGGGGAAAAGTACACTCCATGGAAATGAAAATTGTTCCAAGTCGACAAATAAAGGCACACAATGGAACAAAAAAATAAAGAATGGAAGAACAAGAGCATCGGTCGGGTGGTTCCTCCCTTCGCGTCGTGGTGCTTGGAAGCGCTCAGGTACCTACTACTCATGTCATGCTTTTGTTTTAAAACAATATTCATCCATTTTGTTATGTGTGTTTTTTTTAAAAAAAATAATAATGATATAAGGATGGAGGACTTCCACAAATGGGCTCACACCACAAGAGGGACGTCGAGGCAAGGCTTTGCCCAGAGAGAGTGAGGCTAGGCCCTTCCGTTTGTGTGTTGGATGGACGTGTGGGCAAGACTTTGCTCATCGACGTCTCTCCCGATATCAAACAACAAACGGACCGTCTCTTCTCTTGTCTTTCTTCTTCTTGTTCTTCTTCTTCTTCTTCTTCTTCTTCTTCTTCTTCTTCTTCTTCTTCTTCTTCTTCTTCTTCTTCTGCTGTTGCTGCTGCTTCTTCTGAGAGGAGAAGCAAGAGGAACCCTTATGACGCCGTGGTACTGACGCATGCCCATATGGGGCACTATGCCGGCCTCGTTCACTTTGGCAGGGAGGCTGCGGCCTCGCAGGAGCTGCCTGTCTACGCCACTCCCTCCATGTGCACGTTCTTAGAGAGAAACGCTCCATGGGAGCTGCTTGTAAGGTTTCTGTATACTTGTTGCCGCTTTCTTCCGCCTCTCTTCTCTTCCAGCTTCCCTTGTCTATCATGTCTTGTCCCTCTTTGCTTACCTCTTTGTACCTCACTCTCTATGTTGCTTCAAACAGACTGAAAAACATTCAACTCCATCCTATTCGACCTATTCCTGATAATGAAGAAGGTGGGTTATCTTTCTCTTCTGTGTTTCTCTCATTCTTGTTCTCTCTCTCTCTCTCTCATTCGTCCGGTGCTTATTTCTTTCCGTCACTAGCTGTCGAACCTACTGAATATGAGTTTAGCCCATGGGAAGGTCTTCGTGTGAAGCTCTATCAAGTGCCACACCGAGGCGAGTACACCGACACGGTTGGCGTGTCCATCAATGACACCCTTCTTTACATCCCAGACATTGATTCATGGTCTCAATGGAACCGTTTTCATGAGGTTCCACCTTCTTTCTTCTTTCTTTCAGTTTGTTTTCGTTCCTGTTCTTTGTTTTTCTCAAATTTCTCTCTTCTCTCTCTCTCTCTCTCTCGTTGGCCGCTATACAGGCCATTACCGCTCACAGCACCTGCATGGTCGATGCAACTTTCTTCAGCGAGACAGAATTGGATGGAAGGGACATGAAAGAAGTGCCACACCCTCTCGTCACCTCCTCCATCGAACACTTTGAGCCCTTCCTGCTGGCAGAGCACCAGAAGAAGAGGATCCTGCTCACTCACCTCAATCACACCAACCCGCTATGCGACGAGGAGAGCGTAGAAGCCCAACTCGTGCGAGAGAAAGGGTTTCTCATTGCTCAGGATATGATGTGGCTCGACCTCTAAAAAAAAAAAATAAGAACGGAAAAAAAGACAGTCTTCTGCGATAAATATTTTTATATCAACGAGGAGAAAAAAAATAATGGTTTGACTTGCAGATGTATCGTCAGAGCAAACGGAAGTTGGTTTCCCGCTTGCTACCTCACACACACGCACGAGGCACATTGCACCAAAAGCCAAGAAAATGAGAGCAATTTTTGGTTTTGTTTTCGTTGATTTTCGGTTTAATATCAGTAGCCATGGCAACACCCAATGGGAAATATCCCGATGGGCTAATTTACAATCCATCATTTCTGCGATATTTCCATTTCGTAATTTTATTATTTTGTGGAAATCCTTATTTAGGCTTTAATGCCCTTTTATAGAGAATTTTTTAAATTCTGACAATTTAAATTTTTCAAAAAATATTATCGCGTTATTACGATCGTAATAAAACTATTCCTCAAAAAAATAACATCATTTCCTCCAAAAACTCACAAACCATACACACACCACACCAAGCAACCGACAAAAAACAATGCACAACACCACCAAGCGCGCGACAAAGCGTCGGACGAGCGGGGCTTCTCTTCCTTTGGAGGAGGACGCCCCAGCCACGGTGAACAAGGACCACCGCCACCCCAACATGTTTGCCGCCCTGCAGGAGCTCTCCTCCAAGGCCTCGCTCAACTTCTTGAGCGCGCCCACCAGCCCGCCCGGAGCTGGCTCCTCCCACAAACGCCGGCGAACGGGCTCCGCCAGGGAGGAGAGCCCTTCCTCCCTGCCACCCCGAAAGCGGCACCACACTCCGAGCGCCTCCTCGCCTCAGAACACGAAAAACGCCACCACAAGGTAAACCTTTTTTTTCCCTTCTCTCTCTCTCTCTTTCCCCATTTCCCTTTCTTGTTTTGTTTTTTTTTTCATAAAAAGCGTATGGTTTTATTTTATCTCCCTCTCTTTCCCTCTGTTCCCATTTACGTTTTTTTTTACTCTCTCTCTCTTTCCATTCTTCCCTTTTTCTCTACTTCTTTTTCTCCCTCGCTCCGCACTATCCACTTCTCTCTCTCCCTCCATTTTCTTCCCTCATCGGAAGTTTAGCCTCGGAATTTCTTCCCAAAAAAAAGCACTGAAAATTCCGAGGCTAAATTGCCTCGGAGGGCGGTGGTTCAAATCTCATTACTCGCATTTGTTTTTTTTTTTTGCACCTTGAACAAAAACTTACCCTTTTTTTTTTTGCTGTTCAATGTAGGAGCAAGAGAGAGGTGATGGAGATAGCAGAGTTCCTTGCGGCTCTGCAAACGCCTTCTTCTCCGGTTAGAACTCCGCCGGGCACTCCCTCCTTGACTAGCGCTGAAGAAAGGCATGGGCTTGAAGATGAAGAAAGTCCCGTGCCATCCACGCCATCACCATCATTTTCACCTTTTGCTTCTTCATCACAAGATGAAGGCGAAGAAGAGGAAGAAAAACAGCAGCAGCAGCAAGAAATCGGCAAAGTAGACACATCCTCGTTGGAGGGAAGCGGGACATCGCCATTCACACTTCCATTCACCCCTTCCTCTGCAACTACCATCATCCCTGCTTCACCTCTTCTTCCTCCTTCTTCACCCGCGACTTCTACTTCCAAACATCCGCGTCTCAAACCACGACCAAGTTTGCAACAACAAACATCGAAGGAACAGTCTTCGCCTGCTTCTCCTTCTTCTCCATCATCGTCTTCTTCTTCTTTGGCGAAGAAGAAGAGAATGAGGACAACTCCGGCACAACTAGAGGTCTTGGACAAAGTCTTCGAGAAGGAGCAAATGCCAAACTATCAGCTGAGAGTAAAGATAGGGGAACAGTTGGGCATGACGCCTCGTCGCGTTCAGATATGGTTTCAAAACAAACGAGCCAAGCTGAAGAAACAGCAACAAATGGCGGTATCTGCTTCTCCTGTTTCGTCTCCTCCTTCGGCTGCTTCCTCCTCTTCTATGGCTGCTGCAATAGCGCCACGACCTTTGCTCTCTCCTACTGCTCTTTTGAATACACCATCGACAACGATGCACAGCACCGCTCATGCTCACCACAAGCACCACCAGCTCCTTCAGCATCATCTCTCTGCCTTGTTGCCAACATTCTCAGTGTCTCGTTCAGCTGCTGGTACAGTAATGTCTTCTGCTTCTCTATCCCAAGTATTACCACCATCTCTCTTTCTTCCAGGAGGAGGAAGAGCTCCATCTTCGTCTGCTTCTTCTACATCTTCTTCATCTCCTCTATCGTCTCCTTCATCGTCGTCCATGCCTCTATCTTCTCTCGTTTTGCCTTCCCCGTTTGCTCACGTGGCTGCATCGGCAGCCACAACCACCAACTCTACGGCCTCATCGCCAGCACCCAACAGCACTTCAGAAAAACCACAAACGAACATGGCGAGCTCCACGCTCCCGTCGTTGCTCACAACGTTGTCTGCCACAGCGCAGCCCGCAGGCGGGCCACCCAGACTCCCACCCCTTCGCTCTTTGCACAAACCAACATAAAAAAATAACAAATAAAAAAAAGAAAAAGAAATATTTTCAAAGAAATATTTTCGTTCGGATTGGGGGTCGAACGCAAGCCCCCTGCGACACGTGGTAATCCGCTCATGTCGACGCGTGATTTTGAATCGATGAAAAAATGTCGACAACTTAAATGAATGATGGACTATAAAAGGAAAATTTAAATGAATGCATTACATTTTGCTTAACTACTACAATGAAATAAAAAGGTTTCTTTCTTGCTCGACAACAAAAAAACAAAAAGCATTCCGAAGAATACACAACAACAAGGAGTAGTATCCGGTCATCTCTTTGTTTTTTTTTGTTTGTTTGTTTCTCTCCTCTTTTTTTTGTTACGATACCGGAATAAAAACCAAAAAAATGGGAGACGAAATACGTGTGGCGTTGTTCGACTTTATGGGCGACCTAATGGGCGGACAGCTCTCCTTTCAAGAAGGCGACTTCATCAAGCAACTCGACGATCCCAATGTATGTCTGACCTCTCTCTCTCTCTCTCTCTCTCTCTCTCTCTCTCTCTCTTTCGCTGGTTTGGTGTTGGGTAAGCTTTAAAAAACTAAACACTCTATTTTAAACCTATGGATTATTTGCTCGGTTCTTCTCCTTCTTCGTTCTCTTTTAAAAAGGCTCCACAAGGATGGGCTATGGGAGAAATAGACGACTTTAGCGGTTACTTCCCTCTGAACTTTACTGTCTCTTGGGACTTTGACAAACACGGGTATTATTTCTTTTCTTTACTTTCGTTCTTCTCTCTTTCCTCGTTCTTGTTCTTCTTCTTCTTGTTCCTCTTCTTCTTCTTCTTCTTCTAACAATTTCTCTCCTTCAAAATACATAGAACGGAGCCACAATATAAGCCAGAAGGACATAAAACAGCTCCAAACGTCTCTCCTCCTCCTTTCTCTCACTCGCAGCAACTAGACTTTACCGCTTCCTTTGGAGGAAACTTTGGGGGAGGAGGCGGGGGAGGGCGAGGCTTCTCAGCTCTCGACAGTCTTTCCAACCTCATCGACTCCATTCTTCCTCCTCCCGGCGAGGACCTCGGCTTACCTCCTGCGCCACCTCCCGCTGCTGCGCCACAAAATGGAGCACAAGAGGAAGAGGAAGAGCTTACTCCTCTTGACAGGTTCAAAATCCCGGCAGCGAAGCCGGATCTCATCAAGAAGATCGATAAACCTCCTCCAGCTCCCAAAGAACCGGTCAAACAGCCGGAGCCAGAGTCGGAGGCTCCCAAAGGACCTTCTATGCAGGAGCTCAACGAGATGAAGCGGCAGGCAAGAGAGCAGCGACAAATGGAGATGAAGAAGGCCAAAGAGGAGGAAGAGCGAAGGTTGAAGGAGGAGAAGGAGAAGAAGAAGGCCGAGAAGAAGAAAGCGAATGCGGATGCGGCCTCTGGTCATTCTGCAGCGGAGACAGCTGCCACAACAGCTTCGGGGCCTTATTCTTCTATTTCTTCTTCTTCTGCTGTGCCTACTTTTGGTTATGCCAACAACAACCTTCCGAAGGACCCTGCAGCTTTGAAGCGTGTTTCCATCGTGCAACTTCCAGGAATGGCTCCTCTCCCGGACATGAAACAATTGACTCCTTTGGAGGTGACCCCGCTGCAAATTCGCTCCACGTTTCGTGACCAGGTCGCTCAACAACAGCAACAACAACCACAAGAAGAACAATCACAAGAAGAATCCGAAGAAGCAGAAGAAGAAGAAGCACCTGTTATTCATCCCACGGCGATACCAATGCCACAACCGATGGCGGTTCCTGCTCCTACTCCTGTCGCATTCCACCCTCAACCAACCCCATCTGCTGATCCTTCTTCTTACAACAACGAACCTCGCCTGCCCCCGAAGAGAACCGCACCACCCCCGTTGCCTTCTCGTGGAAACAAGCCCACTTCTGGCCCTTCTGAAGATGATTCTCAACAACAACATCAACCACAACCACAACCGCAACAACCACAACCACCGTTTGGTGCTGCTTCACTGCAACGACCAGTACCACCCCCTCATCAACCGGGCAATAGACCGGTGCCTCCTCAAGGAAGACCAATCCCTCCCTCTCCGATGGCTCGTCCATCGCCGCCGATGAATGGAGGTGTTGCTTTTGGTGGTGCTGCCACACCGCCCCCACGACCGGTTTCTCATATGGGACCTGGAGCTGCTGGGGATGGGCGACCACCGATGCTTCCTCGTCCATCTTCTAACAGACAATCCGGACAAGTTGGAACGCTTCCTTCGGTACTCTCCTTATCTGCTTTTGCATCCGTTCAGCCTGCTAATACCTCTTATCAATTAGCCGCGAAGAGAAACCACCGGCGAACAACCTTCATTCCGACAACAACAGCAACAAGCGGCACCGCAACAACCTCAACCGCAAGGAGCAGGACCCGCATTCAACAGACGTGGCTCTGCTCCAAATCTTAACGTTCGCATTCAACCCAAGAGTGCTCAGTTCGCTCCTCCTTCTCCTGCCGCTGCTCCAGCAGCAGGTACTAATGGAGTTGCTCAACAACAACACTCCCACCAACAAGAAGAGCCGAGAGCGCCTGCTCAACCTCCAAGACCAAGAGGAGAGAGCGTAATGGTAACGGTGTTGGAGCAAGTCACCTGTTTACATAATTTTGCAGGAGATGCCACCAAGAACATCCTCGCCTTCAATGCGGGCGATGTTATCACTGTCAAAAGGAAGAACGACAGCGGATGGTGGACTGGAGAGCTCAATGGCACCCTTGGGTACATAACCTTAGCTCGTTTTCGTTTCGTTTTTCTGTTATGTACTCATCGTACCCTATTCTTTCATGTCCAGTTACTTTCCATCCAACTATACAAAACCTGTTCCTCAACAACAACCTCCTCAACCGCATCCTCCTCAGCAATCTCCTCTCCAACCATCTCCTCCCGCTGGAGCCCGTCACATGGGTTTCGGCGGAGGTGCCGCTTCCAACACCAACAACAATGCCTCCAATGCTCAAACCATAAGCGGTCGTGCGGCTCCTCCGCCTCGACCTTCCGCTCAGAGTCGTTTCTCCTTGGGGGCTCCCATTCCAAGCGCTTCTATGAAGGTTGGAGGAGGAACAACCATCACGGACCGAAGCAAGGCCTTAAACTTTCAAGGTTTTGGCGCTCCTCACCCAACACTCGGCGGCGGCGGTGCTGGTGGAGGTGTTGGTGATGGAGGTCTTTCGGCAGGAGGCGTTCCTTCCAGAAACATAAGTTCACCCAATGTCAGAGCGCAAATGATTCAACCAGCAACGGCGATGGCACAGTCTTCATCCGAGAACAGCTTGAGAGGCCCGCAGGGAGATGCTGCTGGTGCCGATGGCAAGAAAAAGAAGTTTGGTTTGTTTAGCAAGAAGAAAGGCGGCAAGTAAAGCGTAGGCTTTTCCCTTCTTTTTTGTTTTTGTTTTTTTTTCTTGTATTCTTTGTTCTTCCTCCGTTTTTCCTCTTCCTTGCTTCGTTTTGCCACATGTATCACTCTTGCAACAAACTCTTTTTTTTCTTTCGAGCATTCTTTCGTGTTTAATCCCGTTCATGTGGTTGTCAGGATGAAGCAGATGTGCTGGGAGAAAGCGGAGAGGGTGTTGGAGAGGGGGATGCAAGAGAGTGGCCGTGGGAAGAAGTAGAGGAAGATAGAGAATGGTCGCTCTGCACGCTGCCTAGGAAGAGCTTTTGGAGCGCTTCGTAGGTCAGAAGCGTTACACCAAACTGTGGTCCTCGTGTAAACAACCTCGGTATAGTTCCTGTTCGCAAGAAAGCTAATGAGGAAGGGAAAAAGAGAAGTGTAGAACAGAAGAAAGCAGAACGAACCTTTCCAAAAGGCACTGAAGCCTTCTCTAGAAGTTTGGTAGATGCAATCCAGAGTGCCGTGGTATCGCCCTGTCTTGTCCGTTTGTATTCTAGTCTTGATAACATCAGCTGGTGTAACCAACGCAGCAGCCAAGCACCCTTTTGGTTTTATGTTTGGCGACAGTTAAGACAGAAGACACAGAAAGAAAAGAACAACAGAGAGGAGGAGGAGGAGGAGGAAAGAAGAGGACTAACCACAAGAAGTTCCAGCAACAAACAACTCCAAAGGTCCAACTTTGCCTCTTGTTCTCTTGAGATAGCTCTTCATTCTATGATACAATGGAAAGTAGATCATGGAGAATGGGATATCCCTCAACCACGTCGCCATGGAGCCTTTGTACAATCCTCTCACCCCCAGCTCCCTGATCACCGTCAGTGGCCCACTTGCTCTTCCCAAGGCTGATACCGAAGCAGGAGAACTCGGCTGTTGTTGTTGACCCAACATTTGAAGTCTTATCTTGACTATCTCCATTGGACAGGTGAGGAGCAGTTGGACGCCGCCGGCGGTGCCGCCTGCCAGGAGGTCATTGCGGTAGCTAACCGTACCATCAGGACGTGCCAGTTTGGAGCGACAAAAGTCATTCACTCCCAGCTTTAATGCTTTCTCTGGACTGTCAAAGCGTGTGTGTGAGGCGTTTCAGGATGAAAGGCAAAAACAGACCGAAAAAAAAGGGAGAGAGAAAAGAAAGAAACCTGGTCATAAGAGCAACCACAGAAACGCCTTTGTAAAGACCAAGTATGCCTTCTGTTTTAACGATCTGCAGCGTTCATCACAGCCGGAGTAAGGAGAAGCTTCAAGCCACCGCAATGAGAAAACAAAAAACAAGTCGCGACCGACCTTCAACAAGCAGTCCAGACTGTGTTTGTAGAGCGTGCCGAGAGTCTTGTTCTGGTTCTGCAGCCGCGTCTTGATGGTGTCGTAAGGATAGACGGTGTACTGACCGGCAGCTCCGGCCACGAAGCCTATCCCCGTTACCTCCAGCCAATGCCTGAAGGCCGTCGACTTGGAAGAAGACGAAGAAGCGGCAGAAGACATGGGACGGTTGGGCATGCCTCACTCCGGAAGTGACTGTCCGTTTTTTTTCCTGTTGGTTCCCTCCTCCTCCGGGACGCTTGTAGCACAAAGCAGCAAGGAAGGGAGGTGTAACGACCCGCAGGACGTCTTCATGATGGCGGACCCACCTTAAAGAGGAGAAAGAAGAAAGAATAAGGTGTTTATTCAGGTCGACGCGGTTAATCCTTTGAACCAGAGAAAGGAAGAAAGCACAAAAGGCAAGGGCAAGGTGTTTGCAAGAAATCACGTACCTCCCTCCCCTCTCCTCCCTTGGTGGAGCAACGAAAACACTGACGAAGAAAGGGAAAGGTAGAGAAAGAGGGGGAATGGGCAGCAGTACATTGGCGGTAAATGCAAATAGTCTGGATTGGCTCCTTCAATGAAGTGCAGGCATACATACACGAATGAGACTGAACAACGAAGAATGCGGGCAATGATCACCGAGAAACAAGGGAGGCAAGGGAAGAGACAAGCCAGTAGAAGCTGCCTTCGGTAGTGTGCGAGCCATCACCAGACAATGGGATCGCGCTCCTCAGCGCCTCCCTCCGCAATACCTTCACGTGAAAATGTGTGCCACGCTCAAAGGCGCTCACGATCCGCTCATCCGAGAACACCTCCTCTGCATCCTCTGCATGCACCGTGATGTTGCCAGACCCAGCCCTATCCAACAACACACGAGCGCAGAGGTTGAGGTCATGCAGGACGGACCTGGCCTTGGCCACGCAGGCACTGCAATGCATGCCCTCCACCTCGATGAAGATTCTGGTCTTGGGTTCACTCTCGTCCAGCATGCGTGCATCACTGCAGGTCTTGGTGGTGGCTGATGTCCAGGCCAGAGAGGTGTGGCGCAGCAGGGGAGCCAAAGGAGAGGTTGGGTGTCTGTGAAGAGCGTCTAGGAGCTCTGGAGAGTAGGACAACAAGAGAACAAGCGTGGCCATCAAAAAGAAGCGGCGAAAGGCTGGAGCTCTCTTGTTGCCTGTTGCTTCACATTTTGTGGCGGCAGTGGTCTTGGGTGAAGAGGCTTGGACAAAGAGGAGTGTTTTAAAAAGGAGGAAGAAGTAGAGAAGGGAGGAGAAACCAACCTTTGGCGGAACAAGAGGATGACGAAGAGAGGCCACAACAAGGAAGGAGAATATCAAAGATGAAGCCAGCACCAAGGCCGCCCATGGCCAACCAGAAGAGCACAGGGCGGTAGGGTTCCAGCACCGTGTTGAAGCCCGCGCACCCAAAGGAAAGCGCGTTGAGCAGGAGCTGCACCACGCAGCAACTCGAGGCCAACAAGCCACCAACCACCGCCACCCCATACGGCTTCCCAACCGCCATCTTGTTTGTTGATCAATGGTTTGATCTTTGAACAACGACCAATAAAAAATCAAAAATTTGACCATAATTGTTTATTCACGACGACATGACATTTAATCACGTCGTCATGTGGCGACATTTAACTGGGATTTTTTCTGTACAAAAAATGTAGCACCATTCTTTATTTTTGTCTTTTGTCAACAGAGCAAAAACGAAAGCGGGGGGAGAGGAGAAGAAGAAAGAACGTAGCGAGCAAAAACACAGAAAAAAAAACAAAGTGGCAGCAACGTTCGAGGATGTGTGCAGCAGCTCAGGTAGCACGTCATGATGAACTGATGAGAAAGTACGGCAGGAGGGCTGTGTGCAGGTGAGGAATGAACCATTGCTCTTCTGGATGGCGTCTGTGCATGTTTCTTTGTTCTTATTCGTTGCCTTTTTTGTGTGTGTATGAGCAGCATCAACGAGTTGTCCCCAGTGTTGCATGATGTAGTGGTCATCGGTGTAGTGGAAAGGAGAGGCCAACTGCGAGAATGGAATGACAAGAAACGTAGGGGCTGCTTCTAACTTCGTTCTTCGTTCTTCTTCTGCCTCTGCTTGCTCTTCGCTCTAGCGTCATGACTTCCATCTTTGTGAAAACAAAAACAAAAATAGGAGAGCAAGTGAAGTCGGTGTATTCTTTCGTGCTGAGAGACAGTACTGATACCATTCAAGGTCAGTGAATATTTTTCAGTTTTTAAGAAAAAACCATTTCAAACTAAAGAAGGATGGATAGTTACATGCTGGAAAGATGCCTCTCACTACTACGAGATGCTAAACGTATGTTAAACTGCTCGCCATCGCCGTTGGGGTACGCGTCCCTGATATTCTTTTTTGTTGCACAAAACAGGTAGGAGATACTGTTGAAGTCGATGGCGCCTCTATTAAGGTACAACAACGTCACTACAAGAAAGTTGAAGAATAAATGAGAAGAAGAAAGAAGAAGAAGAAGAAGAAGAAGAAGGAAGAAGGAAGAAGAAGCAGCAGCAGAAGAAGAAAAAAAGGACTAACATTACGCATGTTCCCTCTCTCAGCCCAAGTCGGTCAACTATGGAATGGGCTGTACTTCAGACTTGGAGCTTCACGTGGATCGTAGAACTGCTTCAATTCGCAAGCACACCGGCGATTTTCAGGTCAATATGCGCCAGCCCCTTAGGACGAACTTTGTTGAACTCAAAGACGTTGGTCACTTCATTTCTGGGAGTGTTAACCTGTTAACTGTTGTGGGAAAGGTAAGTAAAAGCGTTAGATTGATTTAACTTCAAAGAGTGTATGTTTAAGAAAGTTTACCTGATTTTATAGGTCGAGCCTGCTAATAGTTTCATCTCCAAGGCTGGAAAGCGTTGCCTGAAGCAAAGCATCTATCTCTTTGACAAAACTTGCGAGTTCTTCTGCCTTACGGTGTACGAACCTCCTCCATACTCAGCTATGTATACTCTAATAAAACCGTTGAACTTGATTCGTTTTGCAGCTGGGGGGCTGAAGGAATCTCATCAGTGGCGAATCTTGCAAGAGGAGATGTCGGTAAGTTATTGCCAACACTCCAGCCGTTTCTCTGTACAACTAACAATCATGTGTAACAATACTGGCAACCAGTTTTTTGGCAGAATGTAGTCATTGATACGTACCAAGAAAAGGTGCGTTCTGCTCAAGAATAATAGTGTTCGTCGCTTTGCTAACAGCGCATAACTTGAAACAGTTATCCGCATCGTTCTCTTTCCAGAGCAGTGTGATCGAAGAGTAAGTAGCAGTTGCTATCCGATATTCTGTGATACAGTCTGACCTGTTTCTCAGTCCTGATATAAGGGAAGCGCATATGTTAAAGGCTTGGGCCAGAGCGAACATGCACACCTTCAAAGATCTGTCATTCAGCTCGCAACGATCCTCTTCGTCAAGCTCACAGCGTAAACAAAGTACGTAACTTTTGAAACTCATTCAGCCTAAAAAGAAAGGAACACACAAACAAAGAAGAGGACAAACTTACCCAATGGTATTTCAGTTTCGATAGACGAGATCCACGACTATTACAATTGTTCGCAAATCCTAGGAATGGAGGAGGAATGTGCAGGTTTCACTTTCGTGACGGTGACCAAGGTCCATTTGGAGAACGCTGTCTATCTAAGCTGTCCCACTTGTCACCGAAAGGTCGGAGAGGAGATGCGTTGCACGGGCTTGACGGTAACGTTTCTTCTTGTTTTCATCCCCAACTCCTGTACTTAAAATGCGATTGCTTTGCTCTTGTCAGTGTCGTAAACCAGACGAGCAACCTGTTTATTCTTTGTAAGTATGATGGGAGAACGAGAGAGAGAGCGAGAGATACTGACGTCGCGTTGCCATTGCAGCAAAGTAGGGATAGAGGCAATAGACTACTCTGCTTCGGTGAACCATTTGCTGCTCTTTGGGGATGTTGCTGAACAGTTCTTGGGTGTTACGGTTTCTCTCTTCTTCTTTTTTTTTTTGAAGCTTCTTTCTCTTTCGCCCTTTTAGAAGAGCTGACAGACAACTGCTTCCCTACAGGCGTCAGACTTTATCCAATATTCACCAGAGCAGAAACAAGAGTTGGCAACTAGAAAGGTATGCTTTTTGTGGTATGCGTTTCTTGTTTTGCTTGCTGTAAACCATACCTTTTCTATATGCTTTGTTTCAAAACAGGTGTGGAATCGTTACAAAGGTGAGTCAAAGAAAGCAAGAAAGAACTGGAGAAAGAGCGAGAGAGAACAAGAGAAGCAGAGTAGAGGGACGCAAGAAAAGAGAATGAGAGCAGCGAAGCGAGTTTTCTTGAGAGAAAGAAAATAGAATAGAGAAGAGTATACAATGACTAACCACTGATACCACGGCGAACCCGCCAATCAAACCCGACAGTTTACTTCAGGGTAGGTCTCTCTCTGCGGCATGAGTGTAACTTTGGCAAGCACAAGCACTCACTCCGCTCTTCTCGTGCACCAGATCCCCCAGTCGCGCGGCGACCAGGATTCCAAAAGACCATCCGTTCTCGCGTGCCGCCCAGCCGACCCCAAAGAGATCGCCTCCGTCTTGGCCTCCATCGCCTAAAGCTTCCTTTCTTTTGCTTCTGTGAAATTAATCATGTCGACATGATGTTTACACATTTTCATGTCGACGCGGAAAGAGTTACAAAAAAAAAATAAACAAAAGGAAGATGGAGGTGCTTTCACGCCTGGTGGGTTACTTGGGAGGAGCGGTCTCTGGGGTTGCTGGTGGCACGTCGTCAAGGGGCAGCAGAACACGAAACAGACAACGGCGGCGTGGAGGGGGAGCAGCCGAAAATGGAGGCGAGGCTGATAGCCTCGTGCCCGATGCGTACCTTTTCATGGAACGCAGATTTGTCATCAAAAACAACCCATGGCTCAGTTGGCTTCCCTTGGGTGTTTTTGGACTCACCTCCATGGCTGCTGGTTTGCTCCTCTCTCTCTCTCTCTCTCTCTCTCTCTCGCTCTCGCTCCCTTCTCGATCAACTCTCAAACGTGTGCAACAAAAGGTCTATTTTTGCTTTCAACCAGTTTCAGGTTGTATTGGAACGTGAGCCTGGTGTTTTTGGTGTGCGGGGCCATCGCCGTCTGGAGAGCCAGACTGAAGCGCTTCATCTTTGATGCCACCACCGGCAAGTTCTACGAGAAGAGCATCGGGCTGAACGGCATCCACGTGGTGGAGCACTGGCTGCACGAGATCCAGGACGTGACCATCGATGAGCTGCACGACTCCCAGGGAGGGGACGCCTACGACCTCTATATCACTCTGCGCTCCGGCAAGAAGGTGGTCCTCCTGCAGAACCACCTCTCGGGGCTGGCCGAGGAAACAAAGTTCCACGCCAGGGAGGACATTCTCAAGTTTTTGAAGCAGGTCTCGGTCATTGCGCCGAGGATGTTGGAGGTCAAGGGGCGGGAGAAGCGGCCCAGGAACAGGTCATTGAGCGCCGATCCACAACATCCACACCAACTTCACCATCAGCTATCACCCTCAACCGTGTCTGCTTCTTCTTCTTCTCCATCTTCTGTTGCTGCTGGGATGGGAGACATAGAAATGGAGGAGATGGGTGCGACTTCTCCCTCTCCGGTACCAAAGCGGCGTAGTCTTACTGGCACTTCGACCACCCTGCCCGCGATGACAACGGATGTGAATACGGTTTCATCTTTGGACGCCACTTCCACCCTGCCACGAGCGAACTGAACACAAAATAAAGCCCATAGCGAGAGGATACATAAAAACAGGAGAGTCATTGAGTTGCTCTTCATTGCACCGGAGCTGAATGTAAGAGCATGGCGGTGGATGTCAACCTCCACAACGCAAGGCTTCTGAAACGCCGCTCCAAACAAACAAAAAAACAAACAAACAAACAAAACCCTCACTTTGGTAATCAACTTCTCTTTTGTCTTCCTTTCGTCCTTTTCTTGTCTTCAGCGATGCCGGTAGAAAGAATCTCTGTGGCTCTCGCCAGTGAGTGGGAATGTTTAGCTGACCATCTGGCTGGACAAAGCAACTTGCACAAAGGAGTAAGAAGTGTAATGCAAAGCGGTAATGCGCATGGGAATGGATGCTTTAACAACCAAGTCTTATTTTTTGAACCCTCAACCAACCACAAAGAATAAACGAGCACCTATTGACCAGCATTTCTTGACAATTGAGGCTTTTGACAAATTCCGTGACGACGTGAAGATTTGGTAGAAAAAAATAATTTTAAAGAAAGATGGAAGGACCAACAGCGGAGCAGGAGACACCACAGCAGCCGGCCACTGTGGTCCAGGAGGAGGGGCAACAAACCAGCAGCGGGACAACAACAGCAGCCGAGGAAGGAGCTTCGGCGAAGGACGTGCCACAAGACATGGAATGCGCAACAACTGCGGAGAACTCGCCGGTCTCCGCCTCGGCCTCCTCCTCCTCTCGGCACGATGTTGAGGGAGATCCCAAAGTCTTTGTCACCGGGTTTCCAAAGTTTTATCCGGTGAAGAAATGGAGAGCGTTGCTGACCTCTTTGTCGCTGCCTTTCGTCAAAGCCAAGAAAGTCCATGGCTTGATCCATGGCTACGTTTCTTTTAAGGTTTCTTTTTCCTTCTTGTCGTTTATTTTTTGTCATCTCCCTCTCTCTCTCTCTCTCTCTCTCTCTCTCTCTCGTTCTCTCTTGCTCCTTTCTCTCTCCCTCTGTAGTTTCTTCTCTCTCTCTCTCTCTCTCTCTCTGTAGTTTCTTTCTTGTATTTCTTAGGTTTTTGTTCTTTTGGATCCTCCTCATTTGTTGTTGTTGTTATGTAAACTGTAGGATAAAGAAAGCTGTGAAAAGGCTATTCAGGTGTTGCACGGACAGAAGATCAAGAAGAACACGTTAGTGGCAAAGATGTCAGAACCAAAAGGCATAAAGAGAGACCGAGAAGAAGAAGATGGAGCGGAAGGAGAAGAGGCAGAAGGAAAAGGCAAACAAAAGGAACGCGCTGATTCTTCAGTGCATGAAGAAGGAGCAGAGAAAGCGAAACGAGGCGGAGGAAGAGGAGACGCAAGAAAGAAGAGGAAAACCGATGGTGATGAAGCGCAGCAAGAAGCAGCTATTCCTGATCACATCAACGATGTTGTGACTCCTCTTTGGAAGTATGTTTCCATTCTCATTTCTTTTCATTTCTTTTTCTGCTTATTTCGTTGTTTTTGCTACTCTCTTTGGTGCTTTTATTGATGTTTATATTCTTTGGTATGTGTTCCCGTTCCATCAGATTGGCCTATGAAGAACAACTTAAACAGAAGCGGCAAGAAATGATAAAAACTCTGAAGCAAATCACTCAGCGTGTCCGCAAAGAAAGTAAATACAACGTACCCGAGTGGGTCAAGCAGTATGTTTTCTCATCTCGTTTCTTTCTTTCGTTTTTTCTTTGAAGTTGGTTCTTTCTTTAAACACGCACACAAACAAAGGCGTGGAGGTAGGCCTGCTTGCGACTTGGTGGATCTAAAAGAAGCGCCTGTAAGGGAAGGCTATCGAAACAAAGTTAGCTTCACAATCGGCGTGGACTTGAAAGGCAAGATATGTGTTGGCTTTTCTCTTGGCAAAACTGAGCAAAATATCACCTGCGTTGCCGTACTCTCTCTCTCTCTCTCTCTCTCTCTCTCTCTCTTCTCTTCTCTCTCCCCATACCTAATAATGTTTGCTTGAAATCTTAAAGGACCCAGCCGAATGTGCGAATGTCCCTTCAGATGCAAAGCTTACCCGCAATATCATTCAACAGTTTATTGAATCTACAAACCTGCCCGCTTTCAATAAAATTGACCATGCAGGGTTTTGGCGACAACTTGAAATTAGGTGAGTATCTCCTATATTGGCTTTTGCCATTTCTCTTTCTCTTTCCCTCTTTCTTCTCTCCTCTCTTCTCTTCTTGCTCCTCTCTCTTCTCTCTCTTCTCTCTTCTCCAGGTTTCTCATGCTTACTCACACTGTGCTTTTGTTCAGGACTTGCCAATCTGGAGAAGGTAAGAATGAATACGAGTGAAATACTTAGGAGTAACAAAACTAACCTAAAAACTGATAGTAATGGCAGTGCTCCAAGTACGAACGGCGGACGTTGAGAAGGAGGAAGTTGCAAAAGTGAAGCAACAATTCACCGAGCACTTTGCAGCTCATAAGACAGATACGCTTCATTTAGCTTCTCTATACTTTCAAGAGTATGATGGTATATCCAATCGAGGTAATAACATCCGTTCATGCAAAACTGATTTTGTTTTTGTTATCAAAATCTGTATGGCTTACTATTATCTCCTTTTGGCGTCATACAGCTCCTCACGACCTTCCCGTAGAACATCTTTGGGGCGAGAAATATATTTATGAAACAGTGTGTGGTCTAAAGTACAATATTATCTCTTCCTTTCCCTCTCTTTCGTCTCTATCCCCTTACATTTGTTTGTTTGCATTGACTCTACCACAAACACAAAACATAGATTCCGCATTTCGCCAGCATCCTTTTTCCAGGTGAACACCAAAGGAGCAGAAGTCCTTTACACGATTATCGCGGAGTGGTGTGAAGCTGATGCCGAGACCACCGTCTTTGACATTTGCTGCGGCACTGGCACCATCGGCCTGACCATGGCTCGGCACGTGAAGGATGTGGTTGGCATCGAGATGGTAGAATCGGCGGTTAAGGACTGCGAGCTCAATGCAGAGATCAATGGCATAACCAACGCTCGGTTTGTGCTGGGCAAAGCGGAAGATGTATTGCCGAGTGTGTTGGAACAAAATGTGGAGAAATGCGTCGGAATTGTGTATGCTGGCTCTCTCTTCTCTCTCTTCCCTCTCTTCCCTCTCTTCCCTCTCTCTCATCTCACTCTGAGTCCTACTCATTCACTTTCTCCTACCTGCTGATTGCTAGTGATCCACCTCGAGGCGGTCTGCGTACGTCTTGTCTTCTTCATTTCATTTGGTTGTTTTTTTTTTTTTTTGGAGATTCATTCATTCATGGATTGTTGTTTTAATAGATCCGGCTGTGCTCAGAGCCATCCGCAAAGCCTCTTTCCTCAAACGGTTGGTCTATGTCTCTTGCAGCCAGCGCTCATTGCTTGAAAATGTCGGCATGTACGTAGAACGATTCTTCATTCTGCATTGCTTGCTTTCTTTCCCATTCAAGTGCACGTGTGTAATGCTCTCCTTCACAAAGCCTTTGTCGCGCTCCCTCAAAGACGCTGAGCGGCGAGCCATTCAAACCCGTTCGTGCCATTGCCGTGGACATGTTCCCCCACACCACCCACTGCGAGCTGGTCGTGCTCTTCGAACGGAGTTAAAGCTATTCGGAGTTTAGGTTTTCCTCCTCCACTACCTCAAATGATGTGCCCAGATTGGTTGGCCAGGAAATTTCGGCATCTATTTCATGGAAAATTTTCAGCTAATTCATTAATAGAACCTTAAATGGACAAGTTTAAAAATTTAAGGAAAAAAACTTTAAATAACCCAAAAAAAAAATAAGAAAAAGAAAAAGAAAAAGAAAAAAATAAAAGGAACGCAAAAAAAAAAAACTTAAAGCACACCCTTTGAGGTACGTGGGCTCTCTCCCTCTCTCTCTCTCTCTCTGTCTGTCTTCCCGCATCTCCCATCCCCCCTTTTTTTCCTCTTGGTTTTGTTTGTCGCTTGCCTAGGACGCACAGATCTTATTCTTTAGTGTTGTGCAGAGAAATATTTATTTTATTTATTATTTTTTTTGGATTGGTGGTGGATTCCATCATAATCAATCCCCCTCTTCCCCCCCTTTTTTTATAAACACTCTCCCGATTTTCTTTTTTTTGTTGTGCGCATTTTATTGCTATTTTCTGTTTTTTGGGGTTTCCCTGCTGTTCGCTAACCTACGCATGCGGCGCGCCGCCAGCTTTTTTTTTGTTTTATTTTTTTTTTTGCTCGCCTTTGTCTTTTCTTCGCCTCCAGAAACAGTGCGCTCGGGCGTTCGGTCGGAGAGGTTCGTTTTTCTCTCTCTCTCTCTCTCTCCCTCTCCCTCTCCCTCTCTCTCCCTCCCCAAAACGCCAATCCTCCTTCCGCCTTCATCTTTTATTTATTTATTTTCTCTTAATATCCCACTTTTCACTGAGACACTTTTTATTCGTTCTCTCTTTCCCTCTTGCTTCTTCGCGCTTCTTCGCGCTTCTTCGCGCTTCTTCGCGCTTCTCCTCCCTTTGCTTGGCTTCTCTTTTCTAGCGAGGGCACGAGAGAGAAAGG
Organism: Balamuthia mandrillaris; assembly: GCA_031835245.1. Lineage (NCBI taxonomy): Eukaryota > Discosea > Longamoebia > Balamuthiidae > Balamuthia > Balamuthia mandrillaris. Next base: position 134,437 of record JAVKOQ010000110.1, on the reverse strand, counting down.
GGAAAAAAAACAATAACCACAAAAATCAACACAAAAAAACAAAGAGGAACCATTCAAGACCCAAAGCCTTTTGCCAGGTCTGCTTGTGAGGAGCAAGAACGAGGAGAAGCGGCAGGAGCAGCACCAATAAGGGACTCGTCTCTCGCTTGTACAACGTCTGATAACAAGAGAAAGCACGGTCTTGTTGCGGTTCCTCCCAGCGGTGAGCCCAACGTCAGCGACGAGCAGCAACAACAGAAAAAGCAAAGGAGACAACTAAGCCCAGAGGAAACAGACAAAGTTTCTCCCTCTGAAGAAGAAGAAGAAGAAGAGGAGGAGCAGGAAGAAGAAAGCGAGGGACATACTCCAGAGACCATCTCGTTACCTTCTTCTCTGCCTTTTGTTGCTTCACTAGTTGCTTCCCAAACACACACAACCTCTGAGGAAGAAGAGGAGGAGGAAGAAGAAGACCAGGAAGAAGAAAGTTTTGGATCTTTAGCAGCCAATTACTTTTCATCGCCTCTCTCTTCCCCGCCTGTTGTTCGCCCAGCTTTTGTTACACTACCACCCGACGAACACACACACACCACCAAAATGAGCAACGGAGTGAGTGGAGGAGAAGCCTCGAATGGTGTTGAGGCGGTCGTTGCAAACCGTCCCTCTCTCGATGATGTCAAAAAGGAAGCGCGTTTCCTGGAGGGGAACTTAAAGAAAGGTAACTCCGTTCTCACTTTGACTTATTGAAGTTCTTCTCATTTTAGGCTTGTTTCTTTTCTTTTTTTTCTCTTGTTTGGTTTATTTATTTCGTCCAGATGCCAAAGCCCCGGACACTATGGACATGATAGAGGACTGGTTGGATGCTATCGAAGATGAAACGTTTCCACTGGACAGCAAACAGTTTGTCTTAACTCAAATACTGCCCAAAGCTGTACTTACGCTATTAAAGAGAGGGTAAGTGGATAACCACCGTTTCATGCTTGATCATATGTTTTTCTTTTTTGCTTCAACTGGCCACGGATGACTCATCCATTGTGAATATAGGGATTATGTTGAAGAAGATTTGCCGGACAAAGTGGCACGATTCTTTAGACATGTCTTAAAAGTGGCCCTTCTTACTCTTGATGATCCATCTGTGGAACTCCTCAAGACCGTTGGTCGCTTATTTTCCCCCACACAAAAGAACTTTTATTTAAAATTCGGTGTTAAACTGGATAGTGAGGTTAGTGGCTTATTAATTCCTCTTTTTGCCCTTCCTCCTCCTCTTTCTCTCTCTCTCTCTCTCTCTCTCTCTTTGACTAATGCGATTGTGTTGAGCAGGAGGATATGGTAGAAAACTCTGAAGAGGAATCATCTGAAGACTCAGAGGACGAAGGAGCGAAACAATCTTTCGTGCATCCCAAGGTGTGTATCTTTGTTGCTTCAAAAAGGGCACCACTGAAATACTGATTTCTCTCTCTCAGTATGCTCGTTGGGAATCGAAGTATCTGCTTGAGATGCTCCAATACTTTGGGAGGAAAAATGGCTTCCAGAGGCTTATTGACCGACTAAAACAAACACCAAAACTTCGATTAGACGCTCTGAAGTGGATTGTAAAAATTATTCGTAGAGTATGTTTTATCCTTTCTTATTCTTATGTGAATGTATACATTCTTTCTCTCACACCCTGTCGTTTTCAACTAACCTCCTTTTGTGTAGGCCTGCGACTTTCTTAAAGTCCCGATTGCTATGGAATTGATAGATCAGTTGAGAGGTATTGTGTTCAACTACATTCTTTCAATGACGGACGAAGAGTTGAAGGGAGAGAGCAGAAAAACGATTACCAGTATCAATACCGCTATGAACGTGCTTTTGCGGCAGCTTAACCCTGAGGATGCCACCACTCTCGTTGACAAATTCGATCTTGCTATCAGGTAAACATCTTTTCTTCTCGTTATTTTGTCAATGTTTCATTCCATCGAATCGCTGACATCTGTTGCGTTTAGCTACAAGCTGTTTATGTCTCCTTACTTGGAAAAGAGAATGTGTGGTCTTAATGATATCAAGCGATATCTAGATGTTATAATTAAAAAAGAAGAATATCATGCTGGTCGGCTTCATGTTGGTGCCTACGGCCCAGCTCCTTCTCCTCGATTGCCCCGGTTAAGTCCATGGCTTGATAGCGAGTACAAAAAATCTCTTTCTTTTCCTGGTTTTCTCCTTTTAACTAACCTTTATTTTCTTGTTCCTTGTCTCTTTTTGTGCATAGGTACATGCTGCAATGGTTGTTGTCGAAACAAATTTTGGAAGAGCTTTACGTGCGTAGCCCGCATCCCGAGCTGCTGCGCCGGTGCATAAGCATCCCAATGTTTTTTGCCAGGAAGGAACAACTCCACCCGAGCCATATTGACATGATTTATGGCGCAACTATTGGCAAGCACGAGTCCACGAGGCACATCATCTTTACCACTCTCGGGGAGTTGGTACCGGTGTTACCCCTGGACAATCTTGACTATCTGTTCGAGAAGATAACGACATTGCCTTTGGATCTCTACGATTCACATGCCTTTGATCTAATCCGTGCTGTCTCCATACGCGGTATCAACCTTCGTTTAACGGTAGCTATTCCTCTTCCTTGCATTCTTTTTTTTTTTTTGCTTTGTGTTGCTGATCCCCATTTAACCAAATCAGGAGCCAGAAAAGAAATGGTACGGAATGGATATCATGTGGGATATCATTCAGGATGGATCAAATGCTAGTCCATTTGCTGTAAATCAAGCACATCTCTTCCTTGAGCATTTTCTACAGTGGCCCAACTGCTTCCTTATACGGCAAAATTACATGGAACGCTGTGTCAACAATCTACAACAGCAAACTTCTGTCCCTCAATCTCTTCAATTGCTACAGAAAATAATTGGTACTCTCCTTCTCTCTTGTACCACTGGTGATCCTTACCTCTCATTTTATGTTGTTCTAATAGAAACTCACTATGAGAAATCGACGGAGAAGGAGGTGGACACCCGTTCTCACGTTATTTCCTGGCTGGATGATAACCTGCAGCTGTGTTCCTTGTTCTTTGCTGACCTGGTGGACTACAAAACGAAAGCCAAGGCAACAGCGCAAAGATTTATGGACACTCCCCACGACCTAAACGAACAAAACTTGGTTGGCTGTCATCCTCATCGGCTTCAAATCTCAGAGCGGCTGCAGTTTTTGGATTACATTTTGGGCAACTCCCCTTTGACACTCTCCACTGAGAGGGCAGATGAGTTTTGGTCCTCACTTATAACGGAAGCACTGACATCGGACGAGCGGGATCTCGCTTTTGGGTGGTTGGAAACTGCCAGAAATAGAAGGGTACCCCTTTTTGTTTCGAAGCACCCCCCTCTAACATTTCTAATTTTGCTTTAATTATTTTTTTTTTCGAAAAAAAGGCGTTTCCTCTTCTATCCGACGAAACTACGGAGTATATTTTTACGAAAAAAATACCTTCCTTGGACTTCTCCGCCCTCTCTGTCAAAGGATTTGGCCTGTTTGAATTCTACTTCCGTTACATGAACTGGAAGAACAAGTCCTTCGAGGAAACTCCACAGAAAGACTATTGCGTGCTCTCCTTTGATCTGATGGGCTTGGACAACATGTGGCGAGTGGCGCTGGAAGCGCAGGACGAGGAGGTTGGCAGCAAAGCCATTACCTTTCTCAACCGCCTTCACAAAACGGTTTCTTTGGAGCTGGCGCCTCGTCTGGTGGAGTATCGTGAGAAGTACTTGGACACTTGCATGTCTCATCTCTCTGAGGCCGCTTCCAAGAAACTTGACGAGCAATCCATCCGCCGCATTAGGCGTTGCCTGCTTTTGCTCAAAACCTTCCTCGCAGATTTAGAGGGTACCGAAACTGGCCATGCCGCCACTGGCAAAGGCGTCCCCTTGCGTATCACTTGTTCCATCTTAGCCCAGAATGAGAAAACGAGCTTTGAAATGAACAGCCACGACACCGTGGGTATGCTCAGAGAGAAGCTTGCCAAGGACAACGGAAAGAAAGTCGAAGATGTGCGAATTATCACCGCTGGCAAAGAGCTAAAGAACGACTCGGATACGCTGCAAGCTTCTCGCTTCGTGGACCAACAAATGATTCATGTGATTTGGCGGACAAACACAGCTGCCAAGCAGGCCAAAGCAACTTCTGCTTCTTCTGGGAAGGTACATTTTCCCCATTTTGTTTCTGTCGGAGCTTCATTTATTTAAAACGGTTTCCGCCAAACAAAAACAGACGGACAAAAACGCATTACCCAGCACAATCTTGTCAAAGCAAGAATACTTCGAACTTCTTTTTGGTTTGTTGAACATCGACAATGCTTCCGACATTGGAATGATGGTGTGGGAGCTGTTAATGAGCTTGCCCACCAACAGCAACGTTTTACACGCCATAGAGACCTTCCAAGATGGCGCTCAGCCACAGCCCAAGTGGGATGACCTCTTGGACCCTCTGTCAACATTTAAGTTGCTTTATTCGCTTCAGATTGTGGAGCTTAAGATGGAACCTGCACACAGAGAAACGGAGGTATGTATATGGAAATGTGTATCTTTCAGAACGACAACTTTTTTTTTGGTTCTGATTGTAATGTGTTCTCTCATTGTAGGAAGAAACAAAGGCGAAGCGGTTGTGGTGTGACAATTTTCTTCATAAGGGAGGACTTCGGCATTTGTTCCACGTGGCAACCAGAAACGACCTCTTGCAAGTCTCTCACGGAAGCAAACGCAAGCACGTCTTGTCGTTATTGATGAAAGTCATCAACTTTTTTGTAATTGGTACAGTCCTCTATTCTTGCTTCATTCCTAAAAAGTTTGCAATACGCTATTGATATTTATTATGGTTTATTTTCATATCACCTTTGTGAACAGAGGAACAACCAAGTAAGGAAGAAGGCGGAGAGCCACTGCGAACGCTACGAGCAAATTTGGTTGAAAGCAATGTAGATACGCCGCTGTTGATCGAAAAGCTGCTCCAGCTCAGTGGTCACGCGGCCGCCATGAACGAGCCCGCTCCCGAGCAAAGCGCACGGGAGCCAGATGCTTTAGACGCGGAGATTGTAAAACGGTGCCTCGCCTTGGCGGAGGCATGTTGCGTTTCTCATCCGGATACGCTTTTGAAGTGCCTCTTGAATCATTCCTCCACGGAGGAATGGTTCTCCACAGTGCTCGTTAACACTAACAATCCTGACATAAGGAAGACCGTGTTGGCCTTTATCTGTCGGTTATGCGACACAGCTACATGTAGCAACGCCGATTTGGCTCACGCCTATTTCCTCTCTCGGTCGTTGGTGTTGCTTCCGGAGTTGGCGTCGAAGCAACCCCAGCTGACCACTTTGGAGCAATACTTTGTGCTGCTGAATAAGCTGGTGGCAGATTCTTGCAGAGGAACTGCGGGAGGTGATATTTCCAAGTTTGATGAGCTTGTTGCGAAGCTCGTCCAAATCCTTAAGGAGCATCCTACGTTCGAACAGGTATTGTTTTTTTTTTCCTCCTCTTTTTATCTTGCTAACAGTAATTGACAAACAGCGACGCGTGGAGACTGTTGATCACGTACTTGTTGGCGTGATGAACCTACTTTGCACCCTGGTCAGCTTTAGCGTTGAGCTCAAGCAGAAGATAGGACCTACCTCAGGGTTTGTGTCTCCTCTCTTCGTGCCGTTCTCTTCATCGTTCTCTTCTCTTCTCTTCATCGATCTCTTCTATCGCATCTGTACTGCGAAGGCGGGTGTCGGTCTATACTTTTTGGTATAGACACAGTTCCCACCTTTGAATTAATAAGGTGCTAGAGCAATATCCATATTTTTTAAACAATGGTAGCTGCATATCTGTTGATCGTGACATGCATTTGGTTGTCCGATCAACAATAACCGCTACTACATCTCCTGGTTCTTGTACTTTTTCTTCTTTTCGTTCAGATTACTCACTGTATTTTCTTCGTATGTATTTTAGGGCTAGAATCATGGATGAGGTCTTCCACAATTGCCTGTTTGCAATCCCTACCATCGAAAACCATGGCCCTCGCTCTCCACCAAAATGCAAGACTTCCGAGAGCCGTTTAGCCGCCTTCAAACTGTTGACAGAGTTGGCAAAGGATTGCCCCACCAACTTTGCGGCCCTGGTGGCGTTGCTCAAGACCCAACATCATAGTGGCGACAAGCGCTCCATGTGGAAGTACTTACCATCGGCCTTTGAGAAAGCTGAGTGTGGTTATGTAGGCCTGAAGAACTTGGGAGCTACCTGTTACATGAACTCCCTTCTTCAACAGTTCTTCATGGTTCCAGACTTCAGACATGGAATCTTCCAGCTGCAAGATACCGCAATGCAGCAAGAATTGGAAAAACAAAAGGAAGGAGAAGTTGGAGAAAAAGAAAAGGAGGCTACGGCGGGTGGCGAAGAACCAATGGAAGAGGAAGGCAAACAGAAGGAAAAGAAGAAGACATTGGAGGAACTGGAGCGAGAAAGCATGTTGATCCAATTTCAGACTATCTTTGGCAGCTTGCAAGAGAGCGAGAAGAGATACTACGACACTCGACCTTTTTGTGAGACATACAAGGATTGGGAGGGTCAACCTATGAACGTGCTTCAACAGCAAGACGCGGAAGAGTTCATGAACATGCTTTTGGATCGCTTGGAAAACATAGCCAAAGCACAGCAAAAGGTATTTTTTTTTTTGCTCCTTTTTCTCCAATCAAGGAAAAGATTTATTTAGTTGTCGAAAAAAAAAACAGGACAAAATGTTGAATGAAGTCTTTGGAGGCACAATCTGCAACCAGCTGATCTCTAAAGACTGTAACCATGTTTCCGAACGCTTCGAGACCTTCTTCACCTTGAGCTTGGACATCAAAAATAAGAAGGACATTGCGGAGAGTCTGGAGCTCTATGTACAGGGGGACATCCTGGAGGGGGATAACAAGTACCTCTGTGGACAATGTAATGACAAAGTGGATGCACTCAAGCGGTGTTGCATAAAGAACTTACCCGACAACCTCATCATCCACTTGAAGCGTTTTGAGTTTGACCTCGAAGCGATGAAGCGCGTGAAGCTCAACGAGTTTTGTCAATTCCCCATGCGGCTTAACATGGAACCGTATACCTTAGAAGGGTTGGCGAAAAAGGAGGGAACTGCCCTTCCAGAAGGTTTGCACATCTCTTTCCTTCTTTCCTTCTTATTCTTTTATTTATTTTTTGTTTATCACCTTTCATAGGAACGGAAGAAAGACCAGCTTCCTATTATGAGTACGAACTAGCTGGCATACTGGTTCATACAGGAACTGCTGATTTTGGCCACTACTACTCGTTTATTCGAGAACGTCAACCCATAGATGAGAGTAAGGGCCTGCAATGGTTCCAGTTCAACGATACCCTCGTGGATCCCTTCAACGAAAGCGAAATCGCTGCATGCGCCTTTGGTGGCGAGGAGTCTGTGCAGGAATGGGACTCCATTCAAGGAAAACATGTCTCCAGGATGAGAGCCAAGCCCTACAACGCCTACATGCTGTTCTACCAACGAGTGGAGCCATTGAAGCCACCCGTGAGATTGAGCAGGGATGAAGCAGCGGGCAATGTTCCTTCCAGGATCTATGAGACTGTTTGGAAGGAGAACATGGATTTCTTTGTGGATAAGCACCTCTTTGATGTGGATTACTTTGAGTTCTTGTGGGACATTGTGAAACTTGAAGCTGGTCCTTCAGTCACCGGTTCGTATCCTTTGTTTTATGTTTGTGGTTCTCTGTTTGTTTGTGAATCTCATAGCCTTTATTTGCTTGAGCAGATTATCACAGTTCGTGGGATCTTACTCATCCTACAATGAGAGCTATTGAGCTGGCATTTAGCTTCATCGCGGAGACGTTAGTCCACGCCAAGGAGAAGGGTTGCATTCATCTCTATGTACATCAGCTGCGGCCGCTGTTAGAGAAGTACCTTCCTGCATGTCGGTGGTTTGTCGAAGAGAAGGGTATCAAGGACACTTCCTGGCTGGAACAAATACTGTTTTCGTGCAATGCGGCCGATGGGCGCTATCCGTTTGCGCGTTTGGTCGTCAGCATTCTGGATTGTTTGCGCCCTTTTGAAGGTGAACGCTACGAAGAGGTAGATGTGCTTCCTGCAGCAGAAGAAACACAAATGGAGGTATTACCAGTTTCCTTTCCTTTCTTCTCTTCTTTGTGTGGAAGATCTTCGCTAAACCAAACATTTTCTGTCTTCGCTTTGCAGTTGAGCTCCGAAGAGAAAGGTCCAAAGGTGGAGCACTCAGAACCCGAAACTAGACCCTCTTGTCTTATTGTTCGGTTCCTCCAAAATTATTTGGCCTTGGTACACGCGCCACTTTTTTTCTTTTAACCAAAGCTTGTCTTAGTCACTTACAATTTATGTTTCTTGCCTGCAGTTGGAGGGCAAAGAAAGGCACTGGAAGAACTTTGCGCATTACTTCATGGTGTTGCGAGACTTTGCCCAATTGGGAACCAACGAGAAGAAGCTGTTGTTGGACCAAGGCGTCATAGCGTATTTGATAGACTTTTATCTCGGGGAAGATTCTCCTCTTGCCAAAGTATGCTTCCTCTTCATTTCTAGTTTATTGTCTGTCCTTCTGACCGATTTTTTCTGTTCTTTTCAATGAATAGCGCTCCAAGAAGAAGAAAAAGAAGAGGGCAAAAATGGGAGAGAAACGCAATCCTCCCAAGTTGGAGTTCATGGTCAGTCTCTTCAGCGAGCTGATACGGGCTTGTGAGACGGACGCCCCTCTGGACAAAGGCACTCCTCCCTCGCTCACCCTGGCCGCTCCTCTTCAGCTACCCACCACCGATAAAGAACTGCTCTACTCTAAGCCTTTCCTGTCCAAGATCTTGTTGGATGGCATCAACTCAAAGGAGCTCGCTCAAGTGCTGGTGCATATCTGTTGGGAGAACGAGGAGTTGTCTCACGATGTCCTGGAGATCATCACCAAAGGATTGGACTCGGTGGATTATGACCGTTTCCAGCCGTACTTCGATGTGCTGACCCCTCTCTTGGCCCTGGAGGACTCTCTGCAGGGTGCACGTGTGGATCAAGCCCTTACTTCCCTGCTCGTGGTCATCAAGAACAATCTTAAGTACAAGACGGCCACCTATTACGCAGTCAAGTACCTGGCCGACCTCATGCCGCACAATGCTCTCGCTAGGGAGTGGATGTTCCGCAACAAAGGCTCTTGGGTAGAATCCTGGTTGATGGCCAACAGCTCTGATCTCACGAGGGAGGCTGCGGAGTCTTTGGTAATGGGATTGGTGCCAGAGGCTGCCATTAGGGTCGACCCCAAGAACCCCAACAGAGAGATCTTGCCCGGGCTGACTCCCGACGCTGATTCTCATTTGCTGGCTGTCTATCAGTACTTGCTGTCGTTGTTATTGACGGCGAGGCGACATGTTCGTGGGGAGAGTACACTCATAACTGGAAAGTCACCAGAGAACTTTCCTACTACTTATTGGAAGCTGACGAACTACTTTAAGCTGCTCAAGTGGTGTGCGCGCTCGCCGCCGTATGCTGCAGTGGTTCGTTTTGCTTTTTTCATTCCCTCTACTTGTTAGCTTTATGCTCATATTTCCTTTCTTATCCCTGTTCTTTTTTCAGTTCGCTAGTCACTTTGATGCCTTTGTTCAGCTCTTCGAAACCATTGATGGTCCTCGCACTGAGTGTGATCTAAACAAATTGGTAATATTTGTTTTCCTTTCTTGTCCCTCTCTGTCTTGCACGTTGTTCACTGACTTCACCAAATGTCACAAAAAATAGCACATGATGGAGTACTGGCTGAAGATGCTTGAACTTGATGAGAGAACAGTAGACCGTATTACCTCCAGCCCAACGCTACCCACTCGTCTCTTTGACTTCTTTGCCGGCATCAGTCCAAACGAGAAGATGATCGCCTACAACGAGGAAGCTCTCCCCACCTTCTATCGCATCCTCTACCTGTGTTGCGTTCGCAGTGAAGCCTTTATGCAGACGTGGGCCTTCCACACCAACCTCGATTGGGCTACCTCACAGATCTATGTCAACACCAATGTCTATCCGCGCACCTCGGATCAAATATTTGCTGGCATCAAGGTCATCGCGGAAAACATTCCAGAGTATAGACTTCGTCGCTTGCCCGTTGTTCTCAAAGCCAACAAATTGCTTACCAACCACCGCAACATGTTGAGGTATCTTTCTTTACGTTTCATTCTTTGCTTTCTCTTTTTTTCTTCTCCATTACTTCCCTCTGACACTGTGTTTTTCTTATTCACAAAAAAAGGTACTATGATGTATTATTGGCATCTGAGCCGGATTTTGTAGTATTTTGTGAGAACCAGGGCTTGCAGCAGTTGGCAAGAGTACGTCTTACGTCTTATCTCCCAAGATTCCGACCTGCTTGTGCCTTGTTCATGTGCTAACTCTTCATTTTATTTTGTTGCCCAGTTTTTGCATTTGAATAGCCGTCCATCAACTACAGCTGCCACATCAGCATCTTCTGCGCTGAAGAGGGAAGATCCTGTCACTCCTCAGGACATCATCACCGCCCTTAAGGTTATGTTCAAAGCGAGCTCATGGATGGCCCAAGAGCCTGAACCTGATGATGAGCGCTTGCAACGCGCCCTCGCCATCTCTGAAGCTTGGGAAGGAAAGGTACCACCGTTTCCCTTCTCATTTCTCTCTTTTCTTTCTATTTCGTTTTTTTAAACTTTTCTATCTTTTTCCACCACAACAGACCAGTTTCGTAACAACATTGTTAACGATTGCGGACACCTACAAAGAGGAGGGAGACGTCCTCTTGGAGTGCTATAGGCTGTTGGAGGTGGTGGTGCGTATGGACCGGAGCAACCACTGCCTTGAGCAGCTGCTGAAGAACCTCTTCATGGACCAGACCAGCCTCCAGGACAACAGCTCCTCGCGTCGACCTACCCACCGCAAACCTGTCTACTTCACTTTTGCCTCTGCCATGTTCTCTAGGGCTCTACAGTGCTTCAAGGACGATAGTATCTTGGCCTCTACCTCTGCTTCTTTGGGTTTGCCTTTGCTTCCTCTCTCTCTCTCTCTTTTCGTCTTTGTACATGTATGTGGACAGACACTCATTTTTTTGTTTGGTAAAAATCTATCAGGAGTGTTGCTCTTGTTGTCAACAGTGCACTTGACCGGAAATCTCCCTAAATTATTCGCTCACATGGAGGAAGCATGGGACGGCAGCAAAGGACCATTGGTAGCCGAAAGCCTACGATCCAATCTCAACCCTCACCGCCTTCAGGACTATCTCTTGCGCGTCCTTCTTCCTTCTCCTGACTCTTCTTCTACTTCTACTTCCACTTTCTCCTCTCCCAAAGCCACTTCTCCTTTGGAGGATGAGCCGTGTTATCAATTTGTGAAGAAGGTATTTGCTACAGTGATGGCGCTGAACTCTGAAGGAGAGCCCACTTCGTTGGATGCTAAGGGAGAGTATTTGGTGGACTCTTTGGTGGAAGCTGCGGAGGAGGCGATCGAGGAGCATCTGCGTGCTGCTGGTGGAGATAGTCCATCCTCTACTCCTGTTTTACACGTACGTTATCTACTCTTTGTTCTTGTTGCTTCCTTCGCTTTCTTTCTTTTTTTTTAACTTAGTTCTGCTACGACAACAGACGTTGAGAGCATTAGAGGTAATATGTACAATGGAAGGGGGTAAGACATACCTTGTGCGGGGCGGCAATAGGGATGGCTTACGGCAGAAGCTGAAGGCTCTATCGGAAGTTCCACAGCCAATGGCCTCTGCTCTGGAACACCTCACGCAGTTGGTGGCTTTCCTTCTTCATGTCTTATCTTGAACAAACAAATGGTATCGATGTTCTTTTTTATTATTACTGTTTCTCTCTTGTCTCTTCGTTAGTGCTGTTGTGCTTGGTTGCTGTTCCTTGTCTTTCCAACACGTTCTTCCAAGGCTAGAAGCTCTGCTGCCAGTACTTCCTCCTCGGGACACGAGGATGATGATGCACCGTCTTGCACATCTTCATGAAGGTTGGGCTGAGCAAAGGTGTAGGGCGGCGTTGTGGTTGTTGCCTCGCTATCTTGTTGCTGGGGATGGGACTGGTAGGACACCTTGGTGTAGATGATGCAGTTTGCCCAGTAGAGTTGCTGCGTAAGGAAGTCGATGATGGCGGTTTGTTGCGTGGCGAGGTTCATCAGCTCTCTATTGGTGGTACTCAGATCCTGGTTGGCCGTGAGAAGAAGCTCAGGCAGGGTGGCAAGCCCAGATGCTTCCTCTACTTCGGGAGCAACGTGGTTGTTCGTGCCTTCCTCGTGGCAAGCATGTTCCTGGAAATACGAAAAACATAAAATAGAAAATGGTTGCAGCAACCTCAAGATAAGCGAGACGCCGGCTTGAAAAAGCGGATACGCACGTCCATTGTTCCTCAAAGGCTCCCGACTAGCGAGGTTCTACTCCCTCTCTTGCTGCTGCTACTTCTTTTTAGTTTCGCTTCGCTTTTGAACTTTGCAAAAGTTCTCTCACTACATTTTTTTTTCACTGCTTTTTAGCAGGCACGGGACGCCTGGGTGAACGGAAGGACGCTGTGCGGAGAGAGAAGCTGGTTTTTTGCCCAGAGGGGAAAAGTGGCAACTCCTCATCCAAACTCAGATTATCCCAGTGGAGTTGAAACTAGCAGGGGAAATGATTTGTGGTGGTGCTGGCAGAAGGTGGAAACGGTAGCGCTGTTCCCGCCGAAAACAGGTGTAGCTGTACGCGTTGAGCAAAAAAAAAATGGTCTGGGCTCACACCGTATCTCTGGCGGACGTAGGTCGGGAGAATGACCTGGCAGAGGTCGTCCCCCAAGGAGAAGAGGAAGTCAGCACCACATCGTTGGTCACAACGCTATCATTTGGTTAGGCCGTCCTAGGCATCCTGTTGCTCCTTGGGAGAACGTGCTGACCTTCCAAACCCCCAACAATTGTTTCTCTGGATTCTACCCCATAAGTTTTCCCGCCAAAGCATCGGGGTTTTTTTATTTCGTCAACTGTCACGTCGTCACGAACTTCCAACACCTTAAACCAACAACAAAGCCCCCAAACAAAAAATATACGAAAAAAAAAAGTAGTGAAAAAGGAGGCAGCAGCAGCAACTCGTAGCGAGAACAAACCAAGCATCCATCCCTCCCTCCCCCTTCCCTCCTCCTTCTCCTTCTTGCCCCTCCTAACCACCACAGAGGGAGAGAGAGAGAGACGCGCTTTTTGATTTGATTTTATTTTTGATTTGATCTCAGCCCAAAACAAACAAATGTTCAAGAAAAAGAAAGTCGATCCAGAGCCCGTCCCAGGGGATCCTGACTACATGGCCCTCAAGGTGACCGTCTACCACGCCCACGTCCCCAAGCGCGACCCCAAGACCAAGATGGGGGGCGACGTCTTTGCCGTGGTCATCTACAACGGCGTGGAGCGGACCACCAAGGTCATGCACCGCACCTCCCGCCCCAAGTGGGATGAGACCTTTGAGTTTCCCATAGCGCGGGCGGATCAGAAGAGGCTGACAGAGGTCTTTATCCAGATCTACGACGAGAACGGCCACAAGAAGAGGAAGAGCCAAACGTTTTTTGGGGAGGTGAGGCTCGCCTTGGCCGACCTGGCCAATACCAGCTTCGAGTACGCCCAGCCCAGGAGGTACAAGCTGGGCGGAGAGAGGGGCAACAAGAAGGACAAGATCCAGGGCAATGTGGAGCTGAAGGTGGGCTTGGTGCTGCCCAAGGGGGCGCCTGTCAAGAACCAGCCTGCAGAGCTGGAGGCAGGGACATCAGGCGGTCGTATGTCTGAAAAGGCTAAACAAACTCAGAAAGTGTACGTCTTCTTGTGCTCGTTTTCTCTCTCTTTCTTTTTTCTTTCTAGATATTTTTCTTCTTTTTTTTTTCCTTTACTCCTTCTCAGAGTTAATTCAAATAACAAAACAGTATTGAAGAAGCAGAAGATGTAGTTGATGATACCTATGATAGCGTTCAACGCGCCTTGGTATGTACTAAATTGTCAGCTTTCTTTATTGCCTTATGTTTTACCTTGCTTTTCTTTCTCTTCCTCTGTATAGCGAGTGGCAGAGAACACCAAAAGAATAGGCTCAGAGACAATGGAGAAACTGGATCACCAAGGCAAGCAGCTGCGCAGCATCCAGGGCGACCTCGACGATATCTCCCACCTGCAGGACAAGGCCGACCGCCACATGCGTGGTATCGAGAGTGTGGCCGGTTACTATGCAAACCATGTGACTTCCTCCGGAAGAGCCAAGGACAACAACCGCAAGGCCGACCGGGAGATTGATAAGCTGCGCAAGGCGGAGGCCAAGGACAAGCAATTGGCCGAGAGGGAGGAACGCCGTCGGCAGAGGAAGCAACACGGCCGGTCAAGGGATCGCGGCGAGGAGGATCACAGGGAATATCAGCCAGACTTTAGCATGCTGTCAGAGGAGAAGCAGCAGAAGATCAAGGACACGGACAGCGCGCTGGACCGTTTGGGAGACCTTGTGTCAGACCTCGGAGAGATGGCTTTGGAAATAAGAGGCGAGCTCCAGGATCATAATATTAGGTAAGTTGAAAAAGATGAGAACGAAAACGACAAAAGAAACGCATGAATAACTTTCTTTCTTCTGTGCAGGTTGGACAAAGTTCGCGATAGTTCTCGTCAAAACAATGAGAGAATGGAGCGAACGAATCGTAAGATCCGAAAGCAAGTGGGAAGTTGAGAAGGAACGCAGGCCAGCGAACCTTCAACCCATTGGATTCTCCCCAAAACTGCTCTCTCTCTCTCTCTCTCTCTCTCTCTCTCTCTCTTGTCTCTCCCCCTGTACAGGTTTTTTCTGCTTCTCTTTTTATCGTTTTGGATGTCGACAATTAAAGTTAGTGACCAATGGCCATTCAAACAAATGTCTACAAATATAAAAATATCGATAAACGTTCTCTTTATTACGAGAAATTTTTCAGAACGAAAAAAAACCTCTTTGCTGTGCTGTTCACCTAAATGAAATAAAGCCAATAAAAGAAAAAAAAATGCTTTAGTTTCGCCCAAAGCTTACTAACAAACCTTGAAGAATGGAGGGGACACGGGAACCAGAGGCCAGTGTCTCCCTCGAATCCCTGGAAGAACAGGCCAAAGCGTTGTTACTCCTGAAGGACGGCTTGGGTCCTTTCTATAACGAGCAGAAGGAAGCTCTTCTCGCTCCGGTCTTGGCGTTACCGCTGGCCAAAGCGGCTCCGCTGCTGGCTCGTCTGGTGGCCATCGGCTTTCTCGAGTCAACCGAGCTGGCCGCTTTGACCTCTCGTTTGCTGGCAAGCACTACAGGAGCAACCAAGACCACCACAACTACAACAACCACCAATGTAACTGAAAAAGAGAAAGAGAAGGAAGCGAGTCTCACGAAGGAGACTGAGACGGCTCGACTCCTGCCCGTCCTCTTCCCTTCCAACAAAGCGCACCTCCTTTCCATGCCGGACGCCACCCGCGAGGAAGTGGAGGGCCTCTTTGACACCCTCCGCAACGCCCTGGGGGTGACCTCCCTCGCCCAACTCCTGGACTTGGAGGAGAGCGACCGCCAGTTTGACACCCTGGAGGACATTCTCCTCGGCGGCGGGGACGACTCGGTAGTCGCCCGTCAGCGACAGCTCTTTCGTGCCGTGACAGAGGCCCTGACGAAGCTCCTCCCAAGCGAGCTCGTGGCCGAGCGTAAACAGCAGCAAGAGAGAGCGCTGCTCAAGCAGCGAGACACGGCGGAGATGGAGATGGAGCGGCACAAGCAGTTCACCCGCATGCACCAGGTGTGGTGCGAGCAGGCTCAGCTGTTGTTCGTGCCGATGGTGGCCGACAAGAAGCTCCATTTCTTCTCCACTGTCGACTTGTTGACCGGTGATGCTTCCTCTTCTTCTTCTTCTTCGATGAAAGAACAACAAATGGTCTTGAGAAGCAACACTGAAGAAGGAGGAAGCTCGCATGTGATCTTCTGTCTTGACATCAGTGCCTCGATGAACCACGACGAGAAGGGCATCTACCTCCCTCCCAAGTCCAACGACCATCCTCATAGCAGCATCAAGAAGGCAAGAGACCTCATCCCTCCCTTCTTCATGGCCGCTTTGAAGAACGGCGTCCCGGTGACCCTCCTCGTTTGGAACAACATCGTCTCCCGCCCCATCACCTTCACTCCCGATATGTTTTATGTCTCCAAGAAGAACGGCAAGAAAGAAGGAGATAAGCAGAAGGAAGGAGGCGGAGAGGAAGAGGAAGAGGAGAACGAGGACGATGACGATATGGAGGGCGGAGAAGAGTTTGTGGAGGATGAGGAGATGGAGAGAATGTTGAGGGAGAAGACGAATGAGAGCGTGTTTGTGGCAACGGGAGGGACCAACATCGAGGCGGCCTTGGCTGCCATCGCTCAGCAAATGGAGGAGCTCAGGAGCCGAGACCGCATCTCCAACCTGGTGGTCTGGTTCTTGACGGATGGCGAGGAGACCCGTTGCTTGGACCACTCCGCCATCAACAAGAACGCCAGCAACCTGCAGAGCACGCTCACGAAGCAACAAGTGCTGCGCATTCCCTCCAACAGGGCAGACCCCAAGTTCAACTACTTCAACGTGGAAGACCCACAAACCGGTCTGACCGAGTACCAAAGGAAGATGGTGGGCGACTTGGAGACTGCTTGCAAGCGCTTGCAGGATGAGAGCGAAGAGGACAGCAGCGATCGCCGTGGTGGCTGCTCCCTCGAGTTTCACGTCTGCCACTTTGGTGAGGCTCATCCCCTGCTGTTGAAGGCCTTGAGAGAGGCCTCCAACGGACACTTTCACGCGGTGGCTGACATCGAGAGGCTGAAAGGGGAGATGGCGGCGATGGCCTCCGGCACCAACACCATGCTAACCATCAACGGTCTTCGCACGGGCAACGAGCACGTCGTGCCAGCAGCTGTCTCCAAGGAAGGCATTCTCTTTGCCAGAGGACATCTTCCTTGGTCTTTCCTCATGGAAGAGATCGTTGCTCCTCCTTCTTCGGCTGCTGCTTCTTCGGAAGAGAAGACTGGCATTGTTCTTCGTTGTGGCAAAGGCGGAAAGAGGAAAGAGTATTGGTTAAGGAGCCACGAGAGCAGCGTTCTTTCCGAAGAGGTTAGCACGCACGTGGCCAAGATTCTCAGCCTTGAGCCCCAACTGGAGGGCCTCCTCTCTGCCATAGGCCAGGACATCAGCCCCAGCGGCATGGAGCGCTCCAGCCAACGTTTGGAGCAGCTCAAGCAGCAAAGAATGGAGGCTATCATCAGCCTCGCCCAACACGTTCGCAACAAGGTGGCCCTCCGCTCATTCCTTGAGAAGGTCTTGGAGAGCGTGGACACCCAGGCCAAAGCCCTCGAGAGAATGTTGGCTCAGTACTTGCGCACGGAGGCTGGCTCTTACGACAAGACGCAGGCCAAGCAGTCCGAGTTCTTCAACCCGAAGGAGCAGATGGCCATCGCGGCGGGGTTGGAGAGCATGAAGGTGCAGCTGGGCCATGGCTTCGTCACCCAGTCCACCCTGGACCGACAGGTGGAGCGGCTGATAGCACAGAGGGGAGCATGGGCCAGAGACCTCCTTCATCGCGTCTGCCTGTTGGCTTGCGATGAGGATGAGGAGGAAGAGGAGGAAGGAAAGGAACCTCCCAAGACCACACTCACGTTGCTCATCATGGAAGGCAAGGACGTGGCGGAGGCTCGTGCTGCCCTCTTGCAGAGGTTGTTGAAGGAAGAGATGGAGAAGGGCAAGCTCTTCCCCAAGGCAGAGCTAGTGGAGGAAGTTATCACCCACAACAAGAACAACCCAGAAGAGCTCCTCTCTTGCGTTCGCTATCGTTTGGTCGGCGGAGGCAGAACCGCTCTCTCCGAGATGAGAGAGCGAAGCGGCCTCCTCACGTTGGGAGAGATCTATCCTGCCGAGCGAGTGGTGGCCAGGCACACTGTCGTGGCGCTCTCCAAGGACGTCTCCGAGACTTGCAAGCGGCTTTGCGACCCCCTCTCCTTCTCCACCATGCTGGAGCTTATCCAGGAGAACAGCACGCTGCCGGCCTTCCTCTACACCATTGCCCCTAACCAGTCAGCCGGCCTCATCTATAACTCCAAGGAGATGATGCACGTCGTGGAGGGAGGCTCGGACGCCACCTCCTTTGCCTACTTTCGTTTGTTCTGGCGGTTGGCCGACAAAGAAGGAGAGAAGGAAGGGAACAGCTTGGTCCGCGTGCCAGGCACCTTCTCCTCGGCCAACTTTGCCCTGCCCATCGCCCCCGAGCCTCTCTCCAACCTGGTTCTCTCCAACCTGCTCCCCGGCCTGCTGAGCGAGTTCGTGACCGGCACGCCGATGGCTCCGCTCACGGAGACGGGCAACCTCTACATCGGCTTCCTGCTGATGCACATGAAGAAGAGGCCACCCACAGGCATGGACGTCAGCCGCATGGCCGAGATCCTGGCCACCTTGGCCTGCTGGATAGATAACCCCAAGACCCTGCCCAAGTACCACGACGCCATGGGACTTGTCCTGAAACTTGTGAACGGCAGGAGCGTCCTCAAACAGGCCGACTCTCCCGGAAAGTACATGCCGGTCAAGGCCTTTGCCTACGCCTTGCTCGATGGAGAGTTCCCCGCAGCGGCCAAGCTGGAAGCCCTCCAGAGGGTCAGTCTTTACCGGTCCTGCAAGCTGTTGTTGGGCAAAGTGGAGGTAAAGAAGGGAGCAGCTGCTCCCCCGCAGCAAAGGGGGTTGTCGGAGAAGCTGTTGGCGGAGCAGATGGTGCTTCGCAAGTGGTTGAGGCAGTTGGTGCGTAACTTGGTCAAGTTAACATCGACATCCTCTTCTGCTGCTTCATCTTCTGCTGCTGCTTCTTCTGATGAAAAGAAGAAAGAAGGGGGAGAAGAGGAGGAAGAAGAGGAGGAAGAAAACAAAGCAGAGATTCCAGAAGATGCACTTCGTATAGCGCAGGAGTTAGGCCAGTTGGTGTTGCTCAACGATGATGACGTCTCGGAGGAAGAACAACAATCCCGAGTCCTGCTCTTCCTCTCCAAAGAGGGCATGCTCCCTTTCCTCGTCTCCACCTTCTTCGAACTGGTACAAAGGAAGACGCGCGTGGCCTTCCCTGCATCCTTCTGCTGGAGGACCCTCCAAAGGCAGTTCTTCGTGTGGCATTGCATCGCCACCTATCCCATCGATAAACTGAAAGAGAGCTTTGCAGCCTTTCGTTCTCCCAACGAGTTCGAGCAGCATGTTATCACTCGCTTGGAGCCGCTTCGCCAACACAAGGAGCCTTTTGCTCACACGTTGCTCTGCTGGGTGGATGAAGAGACGGAGCAGCACTGCACCTTGCAGGTCAACCTCAGCAACAACAATCTCTTTGTGAGGGACACGATGACCGGCAAAGGTCATACCTTGGACCTGAAGAACAAAGAGGACGGGCGCGTCCTTTGGCAGAGGTTCTGGAAGCAACTGATGTTGCCGGTGTTTAAGCTGTGGCATTGGAAGGGACGTCCCTCCAATGGCTATGGCCTGTTTAGACTGGATTACGACGTGGTGCGTGCTTTGATGGATCCTACAAACCAGCTCATTGAAACGCTGAATACTGTACGTTCTCTTCTTTATCTTTTTCGTTTCTCTTCTTCTCCTTCCTTTGCTTTTTTCTTGTTTCTGTCTGTTCACAACGACTGGTGACCTGTCGTTCTATAACCAGACTCAATTGGCAGAGTACAATGCAGCCAAAGAGTGGCGCAACAAAGCGTACGCAGCATTCGTGCCTCCACGCCCCGAGGTCGCTCGTCTCTTGGACGAGCATTACACAGTGGCCAAGCAAATAGCAAGAAGCGTCACCGGAAAGCCTCGCATCTCCGTGGTCATCATTGGCAACGTAGACTCTGGCAAGTCGACCACCTCTGGCCATCTCATCACCGAGTTGGGCTTTGTGGACAAGAGAATAGTGGAAAAGTACGAGAGGGACGCGAGAGCCGCCGGAAAGAACACCATGTCCAAGTACGCCTGGGTCATGGACAAGCTCCGCACTGAGCGCGAGCTCGGCGTGACCATCGAGGTCAGCTGTTGGAGCGTGGAGACGCCCAACTTTGACGTGGATCTCCTGGACGCTCCCGGCCATCGCTCTTTCATCAAGAACATGACGGTGGGTGCCTCCATGGCGGACGTGGCCATCTTGGTCATCAGTGCCACCGATGGGGAGTTCGAGGCTGGCATCGCCAGAGGGGGCATGACTCGAGAGGAGGCCCTCGTGGCCTACACCATGGGAGTAAGGAACTTCATCGTGGCGGTCAACAAGATGGACACGGTCGGCTACGCTCAGAAGCGCTTCGAAGAGATTGTAGGTGAGGTCCAGCGCCTCCTCCGACAGGTAGGCGTCCAGGACAAGAGAACTGTCTTCATCCCTATCAGCGGCTACCACGGCGACAACCTCATCTATCCCTCCGAGAACATGCCTTGGTACGAGGGTTGGACCAACGGCATGACCGGCGCCAAGGGCACGACCCTGGTGGAGGCCCTGGACAACCTCTCCCTCCCCGTTCGTCCGGTGGACAAACCGCTTCGCATCCCCATTCTCCAATCCTTCAAGGTGACGGGTGTTGGAACGGTGGCCGTCGGTCGTGTGGCCAGCGGTGTCCTTCGTCAGAACGACACCCTCATGCTGATGCCCGAGGGCCTGACCGCCCAGACGACCAGCATTCAGATCCATCACACGGACCGAGCGGAGGTGCTGCCGGGCGACCTCATCGGCTTCAAGGTCAAGAACTGTCCGGAGCCCTACAAGGAGCACGTCTACCGCGGATTGGTGGCCTGCCATGCCAACGACCGACCCGTTCGTGCCGTCAAGGCCTTCATCGCTCAGATCCTCGTCCTCAATCACAGCAACGGCATCAGCGCTGGCTTCTGCCCTCAACTCTACTGCCACACCGCCTCCTTCCCCTGCCGAGTGGAGGAGCTGCTGCAAAAGCTGGACAAGAGGACTGGCAAAGTGGTGGAGGAGAAGCCCCAAAAGGTTCGCACGGGGGAGGCCGCCATCTGCCTCATGCGACCAAAGGGAGGGCGAGCGGTTTGTTTGGAGACCTTCCAGGAGCTGGCTCCCTTGGGACGCTTCCTCATGAGGGACCAAGGACAGACCGCGGTGGTTGGTGTCGTGAAGGAGATCGTGGAGGAGGAGAAAGGAGGAACGGGACTTGGACGGAAGGGCAGAGCTGCCGCTGGAAAAGGACGGTTGGCCACTGGCAAGTCTTACTTCTCGCAAGCCACTGCTACCCGTGGCAAAAGAGGAGGAAGACGATAGCATGAAGAAATAACAAAACGTGAAGCACACTGAAACACACGTGTAAGAAAGAACAAAAAGATAGAACCAAAGTCTGTAAAGTTTGCGTTTTTAGTTGTTGCTCTCCTTTCTAGAAGTATTGCTGTCTTCAGCAGAAGAGGAACCAGCAGAGGAGGAGGCCGTGCTTTCGAAAAGAACATCAATGTAGCCGCGGGCAATTTGGTCGATGATGGAACGGTCGGGCACAGCCTGTGACATGCCATAGATAGCACCAGCGCCTTGCGCCTTGCTCGCAGCAGGGTTCTTCATGAGCTCAGCAGCAATGCTCTGAAGGTCCGCCACAAAGTCATCCGCTCGATGCATGTTGGCGGGTGTCAAGCAGAGGTGAATGCTGGAAGGGTACTGCAGGTTGTTGAGATTCCACCCTCTGTGGTTCATCTCCTCTCCCAATCTGTAGATGTCAAAGTGGTCCGAGGTGAAGGCCACCACGCTTACCAGCGGCTCCCCAAGGAGCTTCAAGCCGGGAATGCTCTTGATGCCGGTGGCAATCTTTCTGGTGTTGGCAATGACCTCCCTAGTGGCACGCACGTAGCCCTCTTCTCCGACGGACATCATGGTGGCCCAGCAGGCGGCGATCAAGGCCCCGGGCCTGCTGCCGGCGATGGTTGGGGAGGCGTAGATACCTCCTGGCCAATCGGGAGCCACAAAGTACTGGAAGCTCCTCAGCTCCTTGTTGCGGTAGAGAATGACGGAGGAACCCTTGGGAGCAAAGCCGTACTTGTGGGTGTCGCAGGAGATAGAGGTCACGCCGGGCACTCTAAAGTCAAAGGGACGCAGAGGGTAGCCCGCTTTGGCCATGAAAGGCACCAAGAACCCTCCCAGGCAGCTGTCTACGTGCAACCCCACATTGTATCTCCGGGCCAGAGCGGCCAGCCCTTGAATGTCGTCCATGGTGCCGTGAGGGAAGCTTGGGGCAGAGCCCACAAGAGCTACCGTGTTAGAGGTGATGGCACGACGCATGGCCTCGATGTCGGCGCTCCACGTCTTCTTGGAGACGGGTACGTGAACGAGCTTGATGCCAAAGTAGTCGCAGGCCTTGTCAAAGGCGCAGTGCACGGAGGAAGGGACCACGATCTCCGGCTTGGTAATGCCCTTTACGGCCTTCCCCCACTCCCTGTAGGCGCGGCAGGCCATGAGGATGCTCTCCGTGCCGCCGCTGGTGGTGGTGCCGCAGGCCTCCTCGTTGCCGTTGAACATCTTGACGACCATGGCGATCACCTCTGCCTCCATCTTGCGCACACCAGGGAAGACGTCCGGGTGCAGTGGGTTACTCCATGTGAACATCTCGTAGGCTCGTACTGAGATCTTGGTGATGTCCTCTCCGCCGTGGTATACCTACAAGTGCAAAGTAATGCCGGGTGGAACAGGATATAAGAAGAAAGAAGAAAGAAGAGAGAAGAAAGAAGAAAGAAGAAAGAAGAAAGAAGAAAGAAGAGAGAAGAAAGAAGAAAGAAGAAAGAAGAAAGAAGAAAGAAGAAAGAAGAAAGAAGAAAGAAGAAAGAAGAAAGAAGAAAGAAGAAAGAAGAAAGAAGAACAAAAAAACAAGACAAGACAACATAAGAACAAGAATAAGCGAAGAGATAAAAACAATAAACGAACCGCGCCGGAAATCTTGCCCTCCTGCCAGTGGTGCTTGCCCATGTCCTTCATAATGCTAAGCTGCTCCTCGATCTCCTCAGGGGTGAGTCCCTCCTTGGGCAGCTCGTTATAGACCGGCAGGCCCTCCGGCAGCTGCGGGATGAGGCTCTTCCGCACCTGGTCCATGTTCTTTGAGATCTCTCCCTGGATGGTCCCTTTGATGAGGGGCAACCGTTTGACCTGCGTGAAGAAGGTGAGGAGGAGGTACTTCTTGAGGTCCCTGAGCAGGCGGCGCGGGCCGCAGTCGTACAGCCGCCAGAAGAAGCTGAGGCCGAGGCGAAGGACCACCACGTAGAACACCACGTTGCGGATAGTGCGCAGCCACGGCCTGGCCTCCACCAGTTGTGTGAGTTGGGTGTAGGGGCGTGCGATCAAGTCAGACATGGTTGGATGAGTCTGCTCGAAACCGCCTTTTTTATGGGGAGGAGAGAGAGAAAAACGGATTTGTTTTGAATTCAAAAAAAAAGACAAAAAGAAAGAAAGGAGGAGAAGGTGGAGGTTCAAACCGTGTCGGTCACGTAAAAGTTGGGACGACGCAAAGGAAACGCACCTGCTGCAAAAATGAAACGTTGGATTAATTTCTGTCGACACCCCATGGAGATGAACGGACCTCTTCGCAAACCACCGCCAAGGCGGGTTCCGGACACTTTTTGGCTTGTTACAATGCTCTTGGTGGTTCGCTTCTTCCGCGGAGAATTGCACCGATCTTCAGATCTGAATCCGATCTCCGCCAACATGTGACGTCACCGCTGGATGATTCTCTTATCCACTCCCTTATCTACGCTCCTGTCCATGTAACCTCTCTCTTATCGGATCTCCTGTCCTCTCGCTTCCTCCATGACCTCGCCGCCTCTCCCTCCGATGTGTGTGTGTGAGGGCCTGATGATGATGGGGGAGGACCTCTCGTTGAACTCCACGGAATAAATGCGCCTACATGCTTGATTCTCATCCATCGTTGCTGTTCCGCTTCTCACTTCTATCAGTGATGGAATCTATCTGTATAAAACAACGATAAAGAGATGACAACGAAGAGAAGAGAGGTAGAGAGAAGAGACAGACCGAGATGAGAGAACATACCCCCAATAAATAAATGCTCCGTCATTTCAGTTGTCTGACGAACTCTGGTTCTTTTTGTTCTTTTCTCCTCGTTGTTATTTTCTCTTCCTTTACTCGAAAATGGAGATGGAGCCATTCCAACCAGATGCAGCCAGGCAGCGCGGCAACAAAGGGTGAAAGACAACGCCAGTACATACCGTGTTGGCAGTGTTGCTGAATGGCTGCGCCAAGACCTTCACTATAGCAGATGACTTCCAATCGTAGAAATAAACTTTGCCATCTGTCGATCCCGATGCAACCAACATTCCATCTGGGCTTATGTCACAGGTGATCCGATAACCTGATACTTGATGACCTTCAAAGCGCTTTTTGTGAAATAGTCAGGTCGCTTCATTCTCTCGCACTCACTCTCCTTCCCGCTCTTCTTTTTCTCTTTCTGTTATTCAATTTCTTAAACGTGTTTGTTACCTTTCTTTTGTTGAGCTTAAATGGCGGTTGAGTGGAGAAGATGGTGATGTACCCAGCGTTGGATTGAGCAATGAAGCTCGCCCCATCTGGATGAGCTCGTAGCCATGGGCATGTATACACTTCTTGATAGACTTGGTTGGAGATCACCACGCCCTTATAATGTAAATGTAAGAAATGATAGGAGAAAGAGAATAAAAAAAGAGGAGGCGAAGAAAGAAGAGAATACATACAGCTTTGAAGTCCCAAACCATGATGCCCTTATCAGCGGAGTTGCGTTTGAGCACATCAGCACTGGACACGAACTGCTCACCTTCTTTGATGAACTCCAGGCTCTGAACCTGTCCCACAATGCCTTTATAGCGAATGGCCATCTTGGTGGTTCGCAGATCCCAACAAAAGAGTCCTGACTTGGCGCCTCCGCACAGGAACAGGTTGCTCTCATCCGTTGATGGATGGTAACGTAATGCTGAGAGAAATGGAAAGAAGTGAGAAAGGATGAAGAAGAACAATAAGGGTGATTAAGAAATGATAATTACCTGTGATAAATTCCTCATGTTTGCTAGTCTGATGTGTGAGAGAAGTAATGTAAGTGAACGAACAAAGAAAGGAGAGAGAGAGAGAGAGAGAGAGAGAAGTTCACAACTCAACAAAACAAAAACAACAGAGTCAAACCTGAACAAGCTGGCCTGTCTGCACGTCCGTCAGTAAAACTTGTTTGTCGAAGCCACCCGACAACAGATGACCATTATCATGACTCCATTGAATGTCCCTCACGCCAGCTTCATGGCTGGCTATAACAACGCTCTCGCATGGGCGCTGCTCCGCTTTGTTGGCTCGAAAGACATCCCATAAACGCACCGTACCATCCATGGATGCAGAGGCCAAGTACCCTCCTTTGTTTGTTGTTTTGTGGGGATGAAAAAGAACGTAAAAATGAGAAAGAAAAGAAAAGAAAAGAAAGAAAGAAAGCAAAGAAAGCAAAGAAAGAAAGAAAGCAAAGAAAGCAAAGAAAGCAAAGAAAGCAAAGAAAGCAAAGAAAGAAAGAAAGCAAAGAAAGCAAAGAAAGCAAAGAAAGAAAGAAAGAAAGAAAGAAAGAAAGAAAGAAAGAAAGAAAGAAAGAAACGACAAGAAAGAAAGAAAGAAAGAAACGACAAGAAAGAAAGAGAAAGAAAGAAACGACAAGAAAGAAAGAAAGAAAGAAAGAAACGACAAGAAAGAAAGAAACGACAAGAAAGAAAGAAACGACAAGAAAGAAAGAAACGACAAGAAAGAAACGACAAGAAAGAAAGAAACGACAAGAAAGAAAGAAAGAAAGAAAGAGAGAAAGAAAGAAACGACAAGAAAGAAAGAAACGACAAGAAAGAAAGAAACGACAAGAAAGAAAGAAACGACAAGAAAGAAACGACAAGAAAGAAACGACCCACAAACCAGTAAGGTTGGACCAGCGTAAGACATTCACGGCGGCACCATGTTGCCGCAACAAGAGCGAAGGAGAGGTCTTGTTGGGCAGTTTTGTGCGATGCTGCGCCCTCTTCTTCCTCCTCCATTGCTCCTCCTCCTCAGAATCAGCACAAGAGCCGACGACCAGTCGTCGAAGCTTTATGGGAAGTGCTTCCACACTCACGTCAACCGAGAGAGTAGCAGAAGAAGAGGAGGAGGAGAGGCCAGAAGAAGAGGAAGCAGAAGAGGAAGAAGAGGAAGGAGTGGAGAGGCGTTGTCGTTTGGAGACGTAGGGCCGAATGGGAGGGGCAGTGGTGGAGTTCCCTGTCGACTGGATCAGCTGGGAGGCGAGGCCTCTCTTTGCGCAGGCTGAGGAGGGCGTTGTTGTTGTTGTTGCGCCACGGAGAGGACCTTCTTCAGCCGGTCGGTCTGCCTCCTCTCTTTCTTCTCCCTCTTGGCCGTACCCAGCCAAAAGCTCTTCCATCGTTCTTCTCTTCTCTTCTTCTTCTTGCTACTCTTTCCTTTGCACAAATCGTACAGAAAGGCAGCAACATTTATGCAAGAGATCACGAACGTGCTCGAAAACTACAATAATTGTGCAGTTTTTGTGCAGATGAATAGCCTTAAAAAGGTATTCTTGCCTAAAAAAGGTGAAATAGTTTCTTTCAACCAAAAACACAAAAAAAAAGTAAAGAAAGAAAAAAACCGGGGTCGAGCCGACGGGAATGGAGGACAGGCAGAAGGCAGCTCGCAAGGGGTCCTCCTCCTCTGCCTCTCACTCGGAGGAAGAGCGTGAAGGGGCAAAAGACGGCGGGTCACGCAGCAGCAGCAGCTCGTTCGGAGCTGCGCTCACCATCCGAGAGCTATCCGACCCAGTCGTTCGTTTCTTTCCTTCCATCGTTTCATTTTTTTCTCTCTCTTCTTGTTCTTCTTGTTGTTGTTGTTCTTCTTCTTCTTCTTCTTCTTCTTCTTCTTCTTTTTCTTTTTTGCTTTTCGTTTTCTTCTTTTCTTTTGACTAAAAAACGTTTAACCAAAAAAAAAAAAAAGACTCGCTGCAAGTCGTATTTGCTGCCAGGAGAACAGATCCAGGGCTACTTTCAGGACGTGCGGTGGACCTCCACTCGCGCTAAACCGCCATCGCAACAGCAGCAAGAACAAAGGGGTGGCGCTGCTGCCCCACGCTCAAGCAGGCGGAGCTCCAAGAGAGCGTCGATGTCGCTGGCCTTCTATACCCTCTTTCTGACCAACTTTCAGCTGGTGGTCATTGCGGATCAGCCCTCCACCGTACCGCAGGTATTTTTGATAAAGGGGTGTTTTGTTGTGTTCTGTTGTTACTTTTCATTTCCTCCCAAACTTCGCGCCAGCTCTCTCTCTCTCTCTCTCTCTCTCTGTCTCTCTCTCTTTCCCCTTGCGCTTCTGTTGTGTTTGCTCTCATTCCTTCTTCTTTGTTCTCCTTCTTTCTTCTTGTTCTTCTTCTGGTTCTCGTTCTTCTTCTTCTTCTTCTTCTTCTTGTTCTCGTTCTTGTTCTTGTTCTTGTTCTTGTTCTTGTTCTTGTTCTTGTTCTTGTTCTTGTTCTTGTTCTTGTTCTTCTTCTTCTTGTTCTTCTCCTTCTTCTCCTCCTCCTCCTCCTCCTCCTCCTCCTCCTTCTTCTTCTTCTTCTCCTTCTTCTGTATGCCTCTTATTCGTTTCCTTCTCATTCTCTACTTTCATACAGCAAGCATTCATTCCATTGGCCACTATCCAAAGAATCAAGAAGAAGAAAGACAAGGAAGATGCGCTATCCTCCCTCTGCATTGAACTCATCTGCAAGGACATACGACATGAACGTTTCCACTTTCACACTCACCCCACCAAATCCGGAGGCGGGCACACTCAGTTCCAATCCTTTTACGAGAACCTCCTCGCTGCTGTCTTTCCTTCACGTTCATCCTCCCTCTTTTGCTTCCACTATACGCCAAGTTATACCTCCAAGTTCAACGGGTGGACCATCTATAACGCCAAAGAGGAGTACAAGCGGTTGGGTCTGACCTCCTCGCGATTTTGGAGGCTGACCAGCGTGAATAAGCAGTATATGATAGCCCCTACGTACCCCTCTGTGTTGGTGGTGCCAGCCTCAATTCCTGATGAAACTCTTGTTGCCGTGGCCAAGAAACGAAGCCATGGTTATTTCTTCCTCCATTCTTTGTATCTCGCCTACTAACTTTTTTTCCTTGTCAGGACGAATACCAACGTGTGTTTGGAAACATCCGTCTAGTTCGTCGTGTTTGTTGCGGTCAAGTCAACCGCTGGTTGGTCTTACAAGGAACAAATCCAAAGACGATGAGGTACACCTCTCTGCACGTGGTAGAAAGAAAATAGAAAGACAGAACAAATGGTGTAAGGAGGCAAAGCAAGCAGGAAGAAGAGAGAAAATGACTTTTATCTGATCACACAATCTCAGGAACTTTTGGAAGCGATACGGCTCACCCATCCTTCTGTTGGGGAGAGGGCAAAGCTCTATATAGTAGACGCTCGTCCTAAAAAGAACGCAAGAGCCAACGCCGTGGTTGGTGGAGGATTCGAGAACTTGTCCAAGTCCAAGTACAGCAAGTTATTTTTCCTTGGAATTGATAACATACACGGTATCTTCTTTCTTATTTTTTCCTTTGATTTTGTCCTAACAAGCTCAAAATCTTCTTTTCTTGTCATCTTTGCCTAAAAGTTGTGAGAGAAGCGCACGAGAATGTCCGCAAACTGAGTTTATTGTTTGCAAGAGAGCCAACAGACTCGCAACGTTGGTTATGGGAGGTTTGATATCTCTAACATTCGTAGCTGTTTGCCAAATCTTAGTCATTCTTTTTCTTTCTCCTTTTATTGACTAGGCGGCACAGAACAGCGAATGGGTATCTATCATTGGAAAGATACTTAAAGCAGCCTCCTTCGTGACCAACCTCTTGGAGAGGGAACCGTGTTCAGTGTTGACACACTGCAGCGACGGCTGGGACAGAACCAGTCAAATCACGTCGCTGGCCATGCTAATGCTCGACCCTTACTTTCGTACATTGAAAGGATTCGCGGTTCTCATAGAGAAAGAGTGGCTTTCATTTGGACACAAGGTTGTGTTCCTGCTCTCTTGTTCTCCTGTTTCTCATGTTCTTCTCCTTTTTACCAAACAGTTCGCAACTCGGCATGGGCATGCTGGAGAGGAGCAGGGTGGATTGATGCAGGACTACAAGGACAAACAACGCGCACCAATTTTTCTCCAGGTTCGATTCTTCATTTGTGTTGACATGTCAACGTACTTACACTTTCCGTTGTTTCTTGTGCTTCGTCGGTTCAGTTCTTGGACTGCGTGTGGCAACTAATGCAACAATCCCCACTTTCATTTGAGTTTAACGAAAGACTTTTGATAAACTTGCAAGATTGGGTGTATTCCTGCGTGTTTGGAACTTTTCTTCACAACTGCGAAAGACAAAGGATGATCTCTCCATTGGAACACCCAGAAAGACATCTAGCCCTTCCTGCTTCTTCCTCCAAACCCTCCACAGGTGCCGCTTCCCGTTCAACCTCTCGTCCGAGTTCACGTGCTGGCTCTCGTGCGAGCTCTAGAGCTTCTTCTGCAGCTTCGTCTCCTGCACCTTCTCCGATGCCCTCATCAAGAACACCAAAAGGTGGTAACGGGGGAGGAAGCGATGTTGAACGAGGAGACAGTGGAGGAGAAGAAACGAAAGGAGCGCCTAAGCCCAATAGAAAGAGTTCCAGAGAGCCAAAAAAAGAGAAAGAACCAGCTTCATCATCTAACAAGAAGCAACCAAAAGGATTTCTTCCTAACCACAGCGTTTCTGTTTGGAGCTACGTCAACACAAATGCTCATCTCTTTCTGAATGAACTCTACGAACCTCAAAAGAAGGATGAGGTGCTTCGAGCACAGGTCGGGGGAAGAAACATTCGCTTCTGGAGTGGATACTTTTTGAGATGGGTCGTCTCCGCTCCCATAGCAACCACATCACCATCAACTCCCACCGATTTGCCCTCTTCGGCTTCTTTATCCTCTTCTGACAACAAGGATAAGGAGAAGGAAAAAGAAGGAGAAGAAAGGGTTACAACCACAAAGACCGGAGTACCAACCGAAGAACAGCCATCTCTGTTGAACGAGGAAAAGACGGACTGCAATTACTTCTCCTACACCGGAATGAGCAGCAGCAGCTTCATTCTTCCCAGCTGGAACCGAAGCCGCCTCTCTATCTCTTACTCTGGAGGTGGCTCTCTTCGCGGGTACGGCCGACGAAGCGATCCTCGTTCTCATAGTGCCTCTTCTCCTACTTCTGGTTTAGCCTCCTCCTCTCGAGGAGGAGAAGGAGGAACGAGAGGAGAAGTTGACAAAAGCATCAATATAGGGAGAAATAGAGGGTTTAGCGACAACCCAAGTAGAAAGATTCTCTCTTCTTCCTCTTCAGTGAGTATCGCCACAACGAGAAGCGGCAAGGAGAGAGGCTCCGCCATTCTCACTTTTCCTTCTCCCACCTCTGCTTCCATGTCGGCGCTTCCATTACCCCCGCCAATCTCCACCTCTTCCCCGCTGCTCTCGAGGGGATACGGTGGAAACAGCTCCGGATCCTCTTCTTCTCCCTCCTCTCCTTCGTTTATGCTGAGAAGATCCCAACAACAGCAACAGAGACAACGCAATCTAGCAGCAGTGGCAACTTTAAGAGAGCACGCCATGCCTCCAGTGCAAGAGGGGGGAGAGCAGCAACAGGATCATTTTACCTCCTCTTCCGGGCTTGGTGGAGTTTAACAAAAAAAACCTGAGAGCAGGTCATATGAGAAAACCAAAGTAGGGGTTCTTTTTGAAGAAGAGCCATATCAAAATGAATGTTCACTTTTTGTACTTTTTACCCAATCAAATGCACCAAACTAACTCTACATTTACTTTTGTGGTCTTCTTTTTTCCACTCTGGTATTTTTTTGTTGTTCATTTTCTTGTTTTTCGCTCCGTTCCATCTGCATTTGCTTGCTTCATCCCTTACATCCGGTTCGCCCAAGTTTCCCCCTGACCTGTCAGGTCTTTTGTTGAGGACCTCGCGCAAAGCTATAAAACCATTGCAGTTGTGGGCAAGATAGCGCTGTGCTTCCTAATGTCGACATGATGGAGGGTAGGAAACTGTCGACAGAAAGTACATATAATGTCGACTTAATTTTGACCGAAAATATTCCAAGAAAAGTGTGTGCTGAGAAAAAAAACCCACAAGAGGAAGAAGAAGAAGCGAAAGCCCTCCACTACTGGGGCGCAGCGGGGAGTCAATGAAGCAACTCTCTTTGGACCAATACTTTCACGCCTCTCCTAGAAAAAGAGAAGAAGAAGCCGACATGTTCAGTGCGACAAAAACGAAAAACAAAACTCCCTCCAAACGAACAAGAATCGACTTGGAGGAGCTGCCGCAAGATGAGAACATCAGCCGAACAGAAGGGAAAGTAGCAGCCAACAACAAAAGAAGAAGGGACCAAAGAAAGGACAAAGTAGAAACAAAGAAGAACAACAACCAAGGCAGTGAACGGAGGACTGAGGGCAGTGGCGGAGGGAGTCTGTCCATAGACTCGAGCCTGATCCCTTCGGTGCCGTTGGGCGAGCTGGCAGAGTTCTCCCAGCACGACGAGGCGAGAACGAACTTGGCGAGCCTGGGCGTCTCCGCCTATCGACCTGAGGACGTCGAACAAAACGTTCTGGCACAGGTTCACACACTCAGCTCTCACTTGCTCTTGTCTCTTTCTTCTCCTCTCTCTCTCTCTCTCTCTCTTGCTTCCATATAACAAAACGAACCAAAAAAAGGTGGACGAAGCGTTGGAGAAGAGAGAAGTAGCCAGAGAGCAGCAACGGTTGGAGGCTTTGAGGCAGGAGATTAGCAAGGTGAGGGCGGAGCTCGCTCAGCTGGAGGCAGTGAGAGACCCGAAGGCTGCTTCTAAAATAGTTGTGCAAAAGAGCACCAAAGTAAGTCTTTCTCTTTCTCGTTTCTCTTTTCGGTGTGCTCTATGCTCAAAAAAAAAAATGAAAACTAGAAAAAGAGGTTGGAAGAGCTGGAGAGGAAGGAGAAAATGATGGTGGCGTTGGCTGCTTCAAGGCAGAAACAGAAAGCCAAGGAGACTCCAGCTGGCCGTTCTTCCTCTTCCTCTCGGCGAGGCCTTTCCTCTGCATCTAGCAGCATTCAAGAAGATTCAGGTTTTTCATTCAAGTGTTCTTCGTCTCGTTATGCTATTTGCTTTTGCTCTGTCTCTAAAGCATTTTCCATCTTTTCGAAGCATTCGATGCTGCATTGAAAGAAACGAAACGGGACCGGTTGCTACGAACCGGACAGATAACTCCATTCGAAAAGTCATCCACGCAAAAGAGCCAACCCCAACGTGTGAAGAGCTCGTTGGCAACCTCACCGGCAATGGATGAAGAGCAAGAGTTAGAAGCCAAACGAATGGGCATGGATGGAAGTGCTCAACCGGAGCGAGAGAAAGGCAAACTCCCTCCAAGTTTAAGAGAGTTGCGTCGAGAAGAGAAAAGAAAGAAGAAAGGAAAGAGCAGAAGGCTGTCCAAAAAGGACTTGGTTATGTGGATGGACGATGCTGATGATGAGGTGTATTACGCTCGATTAGAGGCATGGCAGGATCAACGGCAGCAGCTGTTACAGGAGATGCGGCAGAGAAGAAAGAGAGAAAATAAGATGCAAGTAGAGCAAGAGGAGGAAGTAGAAGAGGAAGAAGACGAACAAAAAGATGTATTGAGAAAGTTCAGAGAGTCCACAGAGAATGAACATGCGAAAGAAGGAGAAAACGAAAAAGAAAAAGAAGCGGAAGAACCCCAAGAAGCTGGACGTGAAGAAGAAGAAGAAGAACAAGAAGAAGAACAAGAAGAAGAACAAGAAGAAGAAGAAGAAGAAGAAGAAGAAGAAGAAAAAGAAGAAGAGGAGGAGGAAGAGGAAGAAGACGCATTAAATTTAGTGGATGATATGGAGGAAGATGTGACTCCACAAGACGTGGTACTGGAAGGTGGTTATCGCATTCCGGACTTTGTATACGACAGACTTTTTGACTACCAAAAGACTGGCGTGAGATGGATGTGGGAGTTACATTGCCAAGGAGCTGGGGGAATCATTGGCGACGAAATGGTACTTTATCTCTTCCTTCTTGTCTTTGCGGTTTCTGGTGTTAACGTAAAAATACAACAGGGATTAGGAAAGACCATCCAGATGATATCATTCCTTGGTGGTTTGCATCACAGCGACATGTTAGAAGGACCTGTGTTGGTAGTTTGTCCAGCAACTGTGTTGAAGCAATGGGTACAGGAGTTTCACCGATGGTGGCCTCCTTTCCGTGTTGCCTTGTTGCACGAAAGCGGATCGCATGTTGGCGAAAAGGATGAAATTGTTCACAAGATTGCAAGCAACGGTTTGTCTCTCTGTGTTTTTTTTAAATATATCATTGCTATTCTAATATGTGTTTAACATCTCATCATGTAAAAAGGACACGTTTTGATAACTACGTATGCTGGAATGAGGATCAATCAGGAGTTGTTGGGAAAAGTGGCATGGGCGTATGCTGTCTTGGATGAAGGTCACAAAATAAGAAATCCAGATGCCGAAGTCACACTCGCTGCTAAAGTGTTGAAGGTGCGAAGCAATCTTTGTCTCTTTTTTTCTTGCTATCTAACTATCCATTTAGACACCACACAGAATAATATTAACTGGAGCTCCAATACAAAATAACCTTACTGAGCTTTGGTCATTGTTTGATTTTGTTTTTCCTGGCAAACTTGGTGTAAGTTTCAGACTTCCACTCTCTCTCTCTCTCTCTCTCTCTCTCTCTCTCTCTCTCTCTCTCTCTCCCTCTCCTGGAACATTTATTGATTGAAATATTTGCTTTTAGACTCTACCTATCTTTCAAGCTCAGTTTGGAGTGCCAATTGCGTTAGGAGGCTACAGCAATGCTTCTCGTTTACAAGTACAAACCGCTTATAAATGCGCCGTTGTTCTTCGTGACCTTATTCGCCCTTATCTTCTTCGTCGAATGAAAGCCGATGTCAACATCAACCTTCCAAAGAAAAGAGAGCAAGTACTCTTCTGCCAGCTCACACCTGTACAAAGAAAAACCTATTCTGAGTTTCTGAAAACCGTTGACATTGGACGTATGCTAGACGAACGCTCCATGAGAGTCCTTTATGCTATCGACATTCTTCGCAAAGTGTGCAATCACCCAGATCTTTTGTACCTGGACTCGCATGATCAGGTCCTTTCCTGTCTTGTTTTTTCAAACCCCATTTCGTTCTAACTAATGGATTATATTATAGCCTCAAGATTATATGGATTGGCAAAAATCAGGAAAGCTCAAAGTGACAGAGCAATTGTTGCACATGTGGAAGGACCAAGGCCATCGCGTTTTGTTGTTTTGTCAAACGCGCCAAATGCTTGACATTGTCGAAGCGTTCATCATATCTAAAGGTATTCTTCAAAAACCTGATTTTAATATCTTTCAACCACCTTCAACTTTGTTTGCATTTGGCTACCATTCTAGGATATGAGTACCGTAGAATGGATGGTCTTACTTCCATCAAAAAAAGAATGCCGCTTGTGGAAGAATACAATCAGAATCCTGATATCTTTGTCTTCTTGCTTACCACCAAAGTCGGAGGTTTAGGAGTCAACCTCTGTGGAGCTGATCGCGTGCTAATATATGATCCCGATTGGGTTTGAACTCTCTCTCTCTCTCCTCCCTCTCTCTCCCTCTCCCTCTCCCTCTCCCTCCCTCTCCCTCTCTCTCTCCCTCTCCCTTCTCCCTCTCCCTCTCCCTCTCTCTCCCTCTCCCTCTCCCTCTCCCTCTCCTCCCTCTCCCTCTCCCTCCCTCTCCCTCTCCCCTCTCCTCTCCCTCTCCCTCTCCCTCTCCCTCTCCCTCTCTCCCTCTCCCTCTCCCTCTCCCTCTCACCTTTCTCACATGTAAAAAATAGAATCCTTCGACAGATTCACAAGCGAGAGAACGAGCATGGCGGATCGGTCAAACGAAGGAAGTGACAGTATATAGGCTCATCACGAGAGGTACTATTGAGGAAAAGATGTATCATCGGCAAATATTCAAACAGTTTTTGACCAACAAGATCTTAAAGGATCCCAAACAGCGTCGATTCTTTAAGGTTCGTAATGGCTTTGGTTGATACTTTTTCTGTCTGTTGTTTACGTCTTTCTTCCATGTTAGTCTTCAGATTTACGAGATTTGTTTCGATTGGGATTAGACGATGAGACCACCGAAACCAAAGCTTTATTCTCGTACTCTACTTCTGAAGATGCCACAATTACTCCTGATGACGACGCCAATAATAAAAGCGCCCCTGAAGATAGCACCTCTGATGAGCAAACAGGCGAAGGAGAACGAGAAACTGCAAAAGGAGGCGGAGGAGAAAGTTCTCAAAGCTCAAAAGACGATGCCTTCATCCTTCGCAAGCTATTCGACAACACTGGTATCGACACACTTTCCCACGATGCCATCGTTGAACAATCTGGTCAAGAACAAGACTTGGTGGAACAAGAAGGTAAATGTTTTCTACCTTTCTTCCTAAAACTCTTTTATTTAATTTCAAACATAATAGCTGCCAAAGTTGCCAATGAAGCAATGCAACTGTTGCGGAAGTCAAGACTATCTCGTCAACAGAGCGACGTGGCAGTTCCTACCTGGACTGGACGTTCCGGCAGAGCAGGTCTTCCATCTCAACTCTCAGGACGTAGCAATAAACGGTTCGGCACTCAACGCAATACCAAGTTAGTGGCTCTTTCAGAGAAAATGGGAGGCAGTGTTACCGACATGCCGGCAATCATACGAAACTTTTCTGCTTCATCTTCGCCTTCTTCCACGCCAACTCCGAAGAAAAGTGGAAGTACCAGTAGTTACTTTGACAGTGAACGAAGCGGCGTCTTCCTTTCTCCAATTGTGGAGGGAAGCAGCGGAGGAGGAGCTCTAACAGCTGGCCCACTCCCTTCTTCTGCAGAACTCATTCGACGAATGAAGGAAAGAAGAATGATAACAGAGGAAGAAGGAGAAGAATCCGAACAGCAACAACAATCTACCTCACAACAGCAAGAAGATGATGTTTCCGACGACAATCCACAGACAAGGCTGATTCTCGACATTTATGATTACTTGCAAGAGCAAGGTGGAACCGCACAGACAAGTGACCTCGTCTCACGGTTCAAAGTACAGACGACCCCTACTCAGATCACCATCTTCAGGCGCTTGCTCAAGCAAATAGCCTACTTCAGCAAACGCAGCAAGTTGTGGAAGCTCAAAGCTGAGTTTAGGACGCAACAATAATTCTCGTTTCTCTTCTGTCTTGTCGAATTCTCTCTCTTTCTTCCTCTCTCTCTCTCTCTCTCTCTCTCTCTCCTGTGAAGGGCAGGAATAATTCTCGATATTCCTCTCTCTTCTCCGTTCTCTTTCTTTGCTCTGTCAAAGTTGAAGTTTGTTTCTATTGTTTCTTCCTTGTTCGTTCCATTGTTCTCCCCTGTCTCTCGTTCCTCTTCTTTCGTTCTCATGCTTCTTGCTTTTTCTTTATTCCTTTGTTCTTTTTCGATCCGTTCACAACATCAGCACCACTGTAACCAACAACACCACCAACACACCCAAAGCCGGCTTCAAGAACGCTCCTGCATCACCGTGAAGACACAGAGAGAGAAACGTGTGAGACGTGCAAGCAAAGGCGGGGGGGAGAGCAGAGAAAGACAACGCACCAGAAGCGCATTGGAACTCATCCTCAACCACGACGCACTGCCTTCCGTCCAGGCAGTGGGTGCTGCTGGGCTCGCAGCAGTCGGCTTCGGCGGGCATGCAGGCAGCTCCGCAGCAAACCTGACCGGCATCGCAGCTGTGGCCTTCCTCGCAGCAGACGCCGCCAGGGGGAGTGCATGAGAGGCCGTCAGAGCAGCAGGTGTCACCGAGGTAGCAGCAGGGGACGACCGGCTCGTCGTCGGCTTTGTAGCAGGGGATGCACTCTTCGTCGCCGTCCTCCTCCGTTGCGTCGGTTTCTTGTCGGAGAGAGGCCTGCTTGGAGTTGTAGGCAGGGGTATACCTTGGTGTCGTGAAAGCGTGAGCGAGGTTTAGGCACACTGCCACCACCTGCACCATAAACGTTAGCGAGTATGACGGTATGGTTAGAAGGAGAAGAATATGCACAGACCATCACCAGAAGGAGAACTCGAGTGATCTGCATCTTGTTTTTTTTGAACGCCTCCCACGAAAGAACAGAAGAAAAGGAGCAAAGGAATCAGAAAATCTACAACCAACGAACCACAAAATCCCTCTCGCTCGCTTCTCCCCGCTTTCTTCTTTTTCTTCACTTTTATTTTGATAAATGGTAAAAAATTTGTCGCTTCGGAGTTATTCTCATCTACCAATGAAATCTTTCCGTGAGCATAAAACACGAAATTTCGTTATGATCGATCGGAATTTCATGTGGTTTCTACTCCTAGTGTCTACAATATTGTTATCATGACGACACGAAAATTATCATGACGACGTGGATCCTTGGTTAAGGAACAAAAGGTGACGGAAGAGATGGAACGGGCCAAGGTCCACAAGGAGCAGCGGAGGACCACGCCGGTGAGGCGGTTGTTTGCCCTTCAGGCACAACTGTTTCCTATGTCACACACTCTTCACTCTAAGCTTTATGTAGCAGCAACAACTTCATCATCGCAGCAAGCCCTTTCTTCTTGTTCTTGTTCTTGTTCTTCTTCTTGTTCTTCTTCTTCTTCTTCGTTTTCTTCTTCTTCTTCTTTTTCGTCAGCACCGTCGGTGGTAGTAGTGGGAGGCACAGCCTTTGATGTAGCTGCCAAACCAAAGGAAGGCATCGTGTTCCGACAAGGCACCTCCAACCCCGGTTATGTCCACATGCAATGGGGCGGGGTCGGTCGGTACGCGCGCCTTCCCTTCTAGCTTTCTTTCCCCCATTCTTCCTTTTACTGCTTTCTCCTTCTCTTTGTAGGCTTTTCTTCTCTCTCATTGATCTCTTATCATGCAGAAACATGGCTGAAGCGTTGGCCCGTCTCTCCGCTCGTCCCCTGTTCATCTCGGCAGTAGGGGATGACCCGGCAGGCCAATCGTTCTGGCCTCACGCTGCCTCCATTCCACTCGTACGAGGCTCTCTGCTTCTCTGTTCGCTTCTCTCGCTCTCTACCTCTCTCTTCTCCGCTTCTCTCTCTCTGTCTCTCTCTGTCTCTCTCGTCTGCTTCTCTTGTACTCTGCTCTCTCCTCTTGTCTGCTTCTCTGTTTTCTTTCTCGCTAAAACAATACCCCAACCTTCAAACGAAGAACTCAGAAGCGGTGCTGAAGTCTTCCACCCATTCTACCGCCGTTTATGTGGCCACGTTGGACCACACCGGAGAGATGTTGCATGCTGTCGCTGCCATGGATATCACCTCCTCTGAAATATCTCCCTCTCTGGTACTTCATCCTGCTTTCATCCCGCCTTTGAGAATAATTTTTAAGCATTGCAACATACTGCAGTTGGAGCGTTACAGGACAGACCTACAAAAGGCAGCCATAGTGGTGGTTGATGCCAACATCACTGCGGAGGCATTGCGCACTCTCTGCAACATAACTTCATCCGTTACTCCCAAACCCAAACGTATTCTCTTCTCTCTCTCTCTCTCTCATCTCTTTCCGTTTTTAATATCCATCTCTAACTCTATGTATTGAAGTTTGGTTTGAGCCAACATCAGTGGCCAAATCTGCCAAAGCCATCGAGGCCAACGCACTTGCTCACCTTTCCTACGCCTCCCCAAATGTCTCCGAGTTGATCGCCATGTCTACCGCTTATCAACAACAAAAAGACAAAGCAACAAAAGAGGAGGATGTGTTATCGGAAACAAACATCGACTTGGAGACAATCAAGCTTCATGCTGCTCGTTTGTTGGATGCTGGTCTTTCCTGCCTATTCGTGACGATGGGAGCGGAAGGAGTGCTCTTGGCGGAACGCGGTGACGATCACCGTATGGAGGGAGAGAAGGGAAGTTGCTGCCAACATCGGTTTCAACACTTTAGACCTCCTCCCGTACAGTCTATAGTCAGCGTTACCGGCGCAGGTTTGTAATTCTCCTATTCTTATATCGTCTTTGTGTTATCGTATATTTATTTTTTGAGTGTGATTTTGTTTGATGATATTTATTTTATTTTATTTATTTTTTTTGGCTTATGTAGGTGATAGTTTTGTGGGTGGTGCTGTGTGGGCCATTCTTCAAGGCAAGAGCCACAGGGAGGCTGCCTTTGCTGGAATGTATGCCGCTAGATTGAGGTATCTCTCTTCTTGCTACTCCTGCTCTTCTTTCTTCTTCTCTTGTTCTTCTCCTTGTTCTTCTTCTTCTTCTTCTTCTTCTTCTTCTTCTTCTTCTTCTTCTTCTTCTTCTTCTTCTTCTTCTTCTGGTGCCTTCTTCTTGTTCTTTTTTTCAATGAATGGCTAACAATTACCCCATTTTATTTTTTAAAAAGTCTTGAAACAGAAGTTCCAGTCTCGCCTCACTTATCTGCAGAAGGTGCCTCCTTGTTCCTTCAACAAAATGCGCCTCCTTGTCCATGAATACACTCTTCACGTTTGCTGCGAGAGAAAAGCTCAATATGGGGGAAAATAACCAATCAAAAATCAAATAGAACTTTCGATCTTATGATCTATTTCCACGTCGTCACGAATGATACTTCAACGATAACCGCTAAAAATTGATAATTATCGAATAAAATTTTGATTAAAAAAGAAAAAAGTTGATAATTATCGAAATAAAAACATTAAAAAAAAGAAAGAAGAAAAGGAAGAAGAAAAAGTTGCCTCGCTCACTTCTTCCTCGTCGTCGTCCGTCCCTCCTTTCACCAACCTCTTCTTTTTTTTTTCCCTCTCGTTCTCTTCTCGGAGCCATGGCGGATTTTGAGTGGAGACCACGCCTAAGGGACTACGCAGGAGAAGCCGACGAGTGCGCGCTCGAGCGCGAGCCCACCGAAGATCATCCCCTCCTCCACAAACCAAAGCACTCCCCCCAAGCCCACGCCTCTGCCTCTTCTTCGAATGCTTCCCCGGTTGTTGCTTCCTCCACGGCCTCCACAAATGGGTCGAGCGGCTCCTTTGACCCTCTCGGCGCCTCCTCTCCTTCTCTCCCCTCCTCCTCTGTGATCGATCCATTGGGAGCCTCCTCCTCCGCTCCTTCTTTTGATGATCCTCTCATGGGTCCTTCCTCTTCGTCCACCACCACGAAAACAAACGGCTTTATTGATCCTCTCATGAGCGGTGGTTCTTCCTCTGCTTCTTCTGCTTCTTCCTCCTCTTCTTCTGCCGTTGCTGTGGAGAAAAAGGCGAAACAGGTGGACGCGGGAGAGGACGATGCCAGCTATTACCGCCAGTTGTTGGAGGAGAGCGTCATGCCTTGGTCCCTTCGCAAGAAGGACATCCTGCAGACCTACACTACCGACGAGGAGGTCGGCATTCAGGTCAAGTTTATGGAGACAGAGAGCAAAGGTGCGCAGAGCATCTTCCCTTTTGCTGCCTTTCTATTCTCTCGATCTCTCTTCTATCTTTTTCTCGCTTTTTTTTCTCTCTGTCTCTTTCTTTTTTTATGCTTCTCGCTTTTCTCGTTTCTCTCTCTCTCTTGCTTCTCTTCTCTCTTTTGTCGCGTTTTTCTCTTTGTCTCATACTGTAATTCTTGTTATTTTTGTTCTCGTTATGTTCACTTCTTCTTCTTGTTCTTGTTCTTGTTCTTGTTCTTGTTCTTCTTCTTGTTCTTCTTCTTCTTGTTCTTCTTCTAGTTCTTCTTCTTCTTCTTCTTCTTCTTCTTC
The DNA here is from genome assembly GCA_031835245.1 of Balamuthia mandrillaris. NCBI lineage: Eukaryota > Discosea > Longamoebia > Balamuthiidae > Balamuthia > Balamuthia mandrillaris. The sequence goes on along the minus strand of JAVKOQ010000110.1, from coordinate 93,740 downwards.
TATTTCTTCTTCTTCTATTTCTTCTTCTTCTAACTTTTATTTATTTTTGTTGTTGTTGTTTTTTGAAATAGCTGCTCTTCCATCGGACAAGACCAAGCAGAGGCTGGAACAATTGGAGGAGTCGGAGGAGAAGCAGGAGAAGGAGTTCCTCAAAATGTCGCAGAAGGATTACATCACTCACATTGAAAACCTGCACGAGATGTTGAGCGCTGCTTGGAAGAAGGAAGAAAGGGTCAAGTCCCTCAAAATTGTCATTCAGGTCTCTTGCTTTGTTCTTTGTGCTTTATCTTAGCTCTCTTATTTATGTTTTGTTTTATTTAAAAAGGCTGCAAAGCTGCTGTTGGACAACTCGGTGATTAAGTTCTATCCCAGCAAATGGGTGCTCATCACCGAGATATTGGACACATTTGGTGACTTGGTCTTCAAACGTATCTTGAATCGAGCCAGTGTTCGTGATGCCACCTCTGGTAACAAAGTGCCATTGGCTGGTATGTTTTTTTTAAAGAAAAAAAAGAGCTATTTCAAAGAAAGAGAGCAAGAGAGAGAGAGAGAGAGAGAGAGAGAGAGAGAGAGAGAGTATAGAAAGATAACAAAACAAGGGGAGACTAAACTTTATTCATTCTCTCAAATACATAGAAAATTTTGATGCAAAAGACGTCTCCGAGACGGCAAGAGAGACTTGCAGAAACTGGTTCTTCAAAATAGCGTCCATCCGCGAGCTGCTGCCCCGTATCTACGTAGAACTAGCGCTGATTAAGTCCTACTCCTTCCTCTCTGCCAACCCTTATCCCGACATCATCAATCGTCTTTGCTTGATGATGAGGGGTATTGGCGACCCTTTGGTGGCTTCTTATGCCCTCTGTTACTTGGCGCGTAAGGCAAAGGAAGTGTCTCCCACTTTTCGCGATCACCTCTTTCTCAGCTTTGATGACCATCTTTATAACATGAAGACGGCGTTTGGAAGGCCCTATTTCGTGAAGGAGATTACCGAGAAACATCGCTTCACCATGGCCAGTTATGTGCATTTGTTCTCGCCTGCCGTTGAGTGGTTGCTTCAATGCATTGCTGGCGATGGTCAACTGGTTTGTTTTAATTATTTGTATTTTTTTTTGTCTTGTGTTCCTCTTTTGACTTGTTTACGTTGTGTATACAGACTACTTTCGAAGAGACGTTGAATAAGTATACTACGAGTCAACCGCATTCGTTGGTGTTGTACCACATCATATCGTCGTTCCAACCGGAGTTCATCTCCCAAAAAGCACTTCAAATTGCACAGCTCATCAAAGAGTCTGATGGCGAAACTTATCCCAAAGTAATCTCTTTCTCCGTTCTCCTTCGCCTTTCTTCCTTGTGTTCTTACTTTTTCATATTCTTGCTTTCCTTCACAGTTTAAACTATACAACGCATTGGGAACCTGTGTCAATTTGGCGCCACCTAAAGAGGAGGACAGGTTGGCTCTTCTGAAGGAGGTTTGGAAAGTGGTGACCAAGATCAAAGATCCAAAGGATTACGCCTCGGTGGTTGACGTTTGGATAGACTATCCCATCAAGCTGCTCACTGCTCGAGAGGTGAACACTTTGTTGGGAGACCTAGTGAAGCACATGAAGGTGGATAAAGCATATGAAAATCTTATGACGCCACTTCAGTCAATTGTTGGCAAGGTCCTTGCTGAGTATCATGACTTTGCTTCTCTCTTTGCAATGGTTGGTTCTTTCTCTCCTTTTTTTTTTCTTTTCTTCCTGCAAATCTAAACCTTATTTTTAGAGCAACTTCATGCCCATTTTGGACATGTTTTCTGGTTCCACAAAAGTGGAAGTGAACAAGTCGGTGTTGGCCGCGTTTTCTCGTCATCAGCCGATATCCAGTGCCCAAGACCCCGTTCTCATCAACAGCATGTTTCAAGTGGCCAAAGTGGTGCACGACTCTGTCAACACGCTCACCTTTGCAGATGAAGTACGACAGATATCCGTTTTAATCGCTGACTTTATTCATAAGGTTCATTCTTTGTCTCCTCTTTTCTTCTTACTTGTCTGACTCGTCAAACAAAAAAGATCGATTTTGGACAAGAAGTGGTGAAACATTTGGACTTTTTGGTGGATTGTCGGCGCGCATTTGCCAACTTGGACGCAGTGAAGAGCCACATGGTACTCGCCGCCTGCAATTTAGCGATGAGGACACTTTCTCTCGTTCACGGTCGTCACACCAAAAAGACAGCTGCCTTTGTTCGCGTACGTGTCTTCTCTCTCTCTCTCTCATTGCTCAAAGTGTTAACGACGATATCTACAGGCGTGCATAGCTTACAGTTTCATCACGATTCCCTCTATGGATGATGTATTTGCTAGACTTCATCTTTACCTGCTTGCTGCCCAAGTGGCCTTCATGAACCAAGCTCTTCCACAAGCTGATTCCCTCCTCAAAGCCGCCATTGCTCTCATTCAAGAAGTTCCATCGTCTATTGGTGCACTTTTTCTCACTAATTTCAACTTTCTTTCTTTCTCTCCTAACTTTCTTTTCAAAAGAGGATGAATATTCCACAACTCGACGCAAGAACACGGATCCAATGCTTCTCTCCGTGATTCAGCACTTCTCTGCCGTGCTGGTTGTGGCGCCAGGCCATCCCGAGCATGGCCCCTTCTACCTCATCAAAGGCTTGGTTAAAGTGGTGCAAGACCGCGAGTGGGAGGCCACCACCGGCTACAAGTCTTATGCTCTGTTAGCTTTGTTGTCCATGTTCTGTGCACATTATCAGGATAAGCTTCCTTATCACATTAACGGGCGTATGATTTCGCTTTTTCTTCTCTCACTTCTCTATCACTAAATTTAACTTCCTTTCTTTCTTTCTCGCTTACAGTGGAGTCGAATGATGTGTTGTACGGAGACGACCCGGCAGCTCGCAAAGAACTCGAAATGATTATTGACAAACTCATCGAACTCATCTTACAGCAACTCGCTGCTCTCAAGAAAACCAATACTGCCACGGTACTTCTTTCTCTCTCCCTCCTCTCTCTCTCTCTCTCTCTCTCTCCCTCCCTCCCTCCCTCCCCTCCCTCCCCCTCCCTCCCTCCCCCTCCCTCCCTCCCTCCCTCCCTCCCTCCCTCCCTCCCTCCCTCCCTCCCTCCCTCCCTCCCTCCCCCTCCCTCCCTCCCTCCCCCTCCCTCCCTCCCTCCCTTCCCTAGTCTCTTCTCTCGCTCCTTCTCACCCTTTTTTCTGTTGTTGTTCCTCTTAGGCAAAGAGAGAACAAGTGGCATTAGCATTAGCACTCTTCGAGCATACGATCTGCTTGGCGGAGTTAAACGCCAAATCAGCAACATTAGCGGCCAACCTCTTCAACCTCGCCAAAAAGGCAGAGACAGAAGGGATTGGGGGAAGTGGAGAAAAGGGAGAGAAAGGAGAAGAAGAAGAAGAAGAGGACAGCGGAAGAGCGGAGCTCATAAGACAGGAGATCGGATCCTCTCTTCATCGTTTGCTCGTTGCTCTGCGGAACAAAGCTTCTACCAATATGTTTGCACGTGAGCTCTATCGAAAGCTTCAACCTTCTTCTTGATTCCGAAGTCGACTTTAACGAGGAACAAGGGAGGCGGGAAACAAAAAAGTGAAGGCCTTTTTCGCTTTCACGCTCTGTGCTTGTGTTTGTTTTTGTTATTTAACATGGATTCGTTCCTTCTTCTTCTGCAGAGTTTTACTCTGGCATACATTGACGGAGTTCTTGTCTTGTAGCATCGTCCAACTTCTTTTCAAGCTCTTTCTTGCTTTGGGGATGCAGTTGCATCCATCTCAGCATGTACTGCAAACAGGCCGCCTTTAGCTGCTCCAAAGAGAGCTCTCTGCTCCACTTTATGACTTGCACCACGTTCTCTTCATCCAAACCATCGATGAAACAGTTGCAACACTTTTCAACCAGCCGATCCACTCCGTAACGATCCGCTGCAACCATCAACTCCAAAGAAGAACACAACGAAGGAGAAGAAGAAGAAAAGGAGAGCTGGTCGGTGTAAAGAAAAGCGAGTAATGTAAGGAAGGTGTCGTAGGGAATGTCGTGAACCTCGAAGGCATCTTTCTCTTTCTCCTGAAAGTTGCCCAGGAAGAGGCTGCGAAAGTAGGAGCACCGGCTGGCAAGGATTACTTTGTGAGCATAAATGGTACGTTGTTGCGAATCGTTGTAATGCTCTTCATGTTCTTTATCGTGTTGCTTCTTTGTCTTCTTCATCTCTTTGTCGTGGTTGTTCTCTTGAGGAGGAAAGAGGAACTTGACGTCACTGTAGACGGAAGCATTCACCACCATTTTAAAGTGCTCTTCTAGGTCTTCTTCTTCTCTTCTTCTTTCCTTCTTTTCGCTCCTGACCAAATGAACAAATGTTTTTCTAACGTTGTCCTGTTCTTCTTCTTCATCCTCATCCTCTTCCGCTTTGGCGTTAGTCATTTGTTTACAAAGACCAACTAGAGAGAAGATCTCGAACCGTTTAGCTGCATCCATCACCTGACGAATGTGCTTCTCATCCGTTGATAGGTCCGGAGGAAACGTCTTGCTGTAGATATACTGTAACAAGCTCCGCATCACCTCCGCAGATACACCCTTGATCACCGCCTGCTTCTCTCCTTCTTTCATATGCTTCATCAAAGAAGGACATCTGCACAACAGAATGACCAGATTGGCTGGAATGTTACTAACATGTTTGTCTTCTGCTTCTTCTTTTTCTTCTTGTTCTTCCTTCTTGTCCTGTTCTTGTTCTTCTTGCTTCTGGTGAATGGTAAACTCTACATCTCCAAAATGTCGAGCCATCTCCAAAGCAGTCATCATGTCCTCCTTCATAGTCGATGCTCTTTCCTTTATCCTAAACCGTGACGCCGTCGGCAGTCCAGTCCGTTCTTCGTTCTCCAACATTATGTTTGCTCTCTGCTCCTTCTCGGCCAAGCGAAGAGCCTCTGCGAAGGCCTCCTCCACTCCCTCTCCCGTCTTGGCGCTGGTGTCTATCCATCGATCAACGTTGAGCCATTCGCACAGCTCGCCCATCTGCTCGTTGCTCACTCGACGTGGTTGCAAGTCGCTCTTGGTTCCAGCCAACACGCAGTGTGCTCTCCTCTCGTGCTTGTTACTTTGGTTTTGCTGTTGAAGTTGCTGGATATGAGATAGCATCGTTTGTATGGAGGAATGGCTGTCACGGTCAGAAGAAGTCGAAGAAGAAAGAGGACGTGAGAGGTCCACGCAAAACATGTGAACAGCAACTATGCTGTGGTAATAGTCGTATGCGGCGGGATGGTGGCGATAGTAGTCGAACGGAAGAGCAACCAACAGGGCTCTTTCGGGTTCGTCTCCTTCTCCTGCTTGGTGCACCGGCTTTACCCAATCTTGGTAATCGTATAGCGCTTCATATGCATCCTCTTGTAACTGTGGAGAGAGCGTGAGAGGAAAGAGAGCGAGAGAGGAGAGAGAAGCAGCAATGAGAACAAAGAGCGAGGGAGAAGCATGATAAGACGTCGAGGAGCTTATATGTAACGTACAAATAGGCCGGTCACGTAACGGTATATCAAGGCAATGACGCCACTTGGGACTCCGGATAAGAGCGGCAGAACCCCCTTATTGATGATGCATTACAGCACAATGCGTTACACAGGAAAGAAAAGATAGAGGAAGAAGAAGAAGAAGAAGAAGAAGCAAACAACGCACGATGCGAATGGTGCAAGGAACGGGGTCTCGTTTGCTGCCCAGCTTTTCTTTCAACCATCGACGCATCCTGCTTTCTCTCTTCTTTTCTATGTTTCTTCTTTTTTGTTGTTTTATATTATTATTATTTTTATTACTCATTACAATAAGAGAGAAAGGAGTTCTCTGTTTCAGCAAACATGATGCTTCAGGAGAACGGCTTGAAGGCTCTCGAAGAACTCGGGAGGAGGAGGAATGGGCAAAGGAGGTCGTACATCCGGCTTCTCGGCTCCGGGCTTCCAAGTGTTTAGCTCTGTGACAATGGCGGCAGCGTTCTTCACGAGATGTTGCTTGTTGGTCACCTCAACGTCGTTTGGTGTTTGTGTCACTGTTGGATCCATTCTAGCTTCGTTCCACTCTTGTTGAAACTCTTTGCCATCGGAAGCACGGATGAACCTTCCTTTGGCTCGACCCACCTGTTATTGTTTGTTTTTGAGTTGGCACGAAAGAAAGAAATGAAAGGATGCGAAGGCTAAAAAAACGCACCTGAAAGTTTCCAAAGAACTGATCTCCGTTTGGCCATACATAGCAGCCCGTGCCTACTCTCCTATCCGCCTGGTAATATCCCTGTCGGATGAGATCAGAAACTAAGCTGTTAAAACACCAAAAAACACGAGAGAGGAAGAACAGAGAGAGAGAGAGAGAGAGAAGAGAAGAGACGGGAATGTATACATAATACTTGGCGCCATTGCCATAAGTTCTTTCACCAAAACCTTCGGCACGCGTGTCTTTAAAGGTTCCTGTTTGTAGATGAGGTTTCGTTTTTTCCATTTCGCGTATCAAAGAAGAGAAGGAAGAAAAAAGAGTATACCTTCGTACAGCTCTAACTTTCCAGCGTCTCCCCACCATTTGCGGCCTTGACTTTGCAGCTCTCCCTATTTAGTTTTTTTTAATCACTCCTACAATCGAAGCTGAGGGTAAAACAAACAAACAAGTGCAATGCGTACATCAGTCCAAATGCCTTCAAAGGTGAAGCCATTGCTGCTGTTGTTTGGGTTGTTCAATAAAGTAAATAACAATCCGAAAAGGGAATGTGAGAGAGAGAAAGAGAGAGAGAGAGAGAGAGAGAGAGAGAGAGCATACGAAACGAATACACCAAAGCCTTCTTGAGCGCCATTCTTCCATGAGCCCTTGTAATAGCCTCCATCCCTCCATGCCAACACGCCCTCTCCGCTCTGCTTATCCTCCTCCCAATCTCCAACGTAAACGGCAGCTTGGTCTTCGCCGTAGGTGTAATGGCCTTTGCCGTGCTTTTTACCGTCCTTCCACTCTCCTCTGTAGGTACCCTCCTTGGGTTGGACGTGAACTCCCGTACCGGTGAATTCGTTCTTTGGTTCGACAGGTATCGTCAAACACTTATACAACCATTTCCATGTCCTGTGGTGAAGAAAAAAATTAGAATTGTTCTTCTTCCTCCCTCTCTCCTTTGTTTTGCCTTTTTGCTTTCTTGCTGCCTTCTTTCTTCGTTCTTCAACCACCTTCTCCTCTAAGAAAAAGATGGCTGTACCTATCCGGAAAGGGATTCTTGGGGAGCTGATAAGGAGGCAACTGGGTTACCTTTGACAAATCTTCCTGCTCCGCCTCCTCCTCCTGTTCTTCTTCATTTTGCGGTTGGTCTGTCTGTGCGGTGGAGTTTGAAGACTGTTGTTGTTCTTCCGCTCCTGCTCGGGACTGATTGTTGTTTGAAGGCTCCTTGCGTTTGTCATTGGCTTTATGGTGCCTCCATTCGGGCGGCATCACTCTCTTGGCCAGTTTCCTCCACAAATAAATGTCGTCCTCTCTTTTGTTTTAAACATATAAGAATGAAATGGAGGCAAAGCATGCAGCAAGAAAAGACAGAAGAAGAAGAAGAAGAAGAACAAGAAGAAGAACAAGAAGAAGAACAAGAAGAAGAAGAACAAGAAGAAGAACAAGAAGAACAAGAAGAAGAAGAAGAAGAAGAACAAGAAGAAGAAGAAGAAGAAGAACAAGAAGAACAAGAACAAGAAGAAGAAGAAGAAGAAGAAGAAGAAGAAGAAGAAGAAGAAGAAGAAGAAGAAGAAGAAGAAGAAGAAGAAGAAGAAGAAGAAGAAGAAGAAGAAGAAGAAGAAGAAGAAGAACAAGAACAAGAAGAAGAAGAACAAGACGAAGAAGAAGAAGAACAAGAAGAAGAACAAGAAGAAGAAGAAGAAGAAGAAGAAGAAGAACAAGAACAAGAACAAGAACAAGAACAAGAACAAGAACAAGAACAAGAACAAGAACAAGAAGAAAGGAGACGATACGAGAGGGAGAAAAGAGAGAGGGGAGAGAGAAGCGAGTAGAAAGGAATAGAAGAGCAAAGAAGGCAGAGGGAAAAAAGAACGATAGAGTGTACGCCAAGTTTTTGCATTCGTGGCAGGTCAATGATACATTGGCAACGTCCTTCACCGGCAAGAAACTGAACGTGCTGCAGGGATGCACCAACCGGCAAACAAAACCCAAGAGAATAAAAGTGTTGAGCAAAAAGAGAAAAGTCAAGGCAAGCATGAAGAGACAAAGCTTGGTTTCATTTTTTTTTTTTTTTGTTCGTACCGAAGAAGTACCTCTTGTGGCAACTGCAGCAAAGAAAGAGATGACGGCTGATAAAATTCAAAAAAAAAAATTGCAACAACAAACATCAACGTGGACCCAGAAAAAAACAATATTATAAAAAAGAGGGGAAAAAAAGAACACGTACCGGTTGTTCAAACTCATCGCCGACGGTGTTGCGGAGCGGAGCTTCTTCCATCGGCGAAGCCATCTCTTTCCTCTTCATTGCTTTTTATTTTCCCCTCGCAAGGACCTAGTTTCATGACGACCTGAATCTCATGATCTAACATTTTCGATTTGTGATTGGTCGACGGTTCTATCCAGGACACAAAGTGCTCCTGACCGATGTTTCCCAATCCTTGATTGTCCCCTTTCATCCAGCGAAAAATTCTTTATCCTGTTCTTTGGTGAGGGGGTTTCCAACAACAAAAAAACAAAGAAAGAAGAAGAAAGAAGAGAAACAGCAAAGAAGAAAGAAACACCCTCACCCTCACCCTCTCTCTTTCTCTTTCTTTCAGGTGAACGATCTTTCACCCTTTTTGTTTTTTTCCCTCTCACCCCCCTCCTTCCCTTGTTGTTGTTGTTGTTGTTTTTTAAAAAAAAAATGTTGGACGACGGTGGTGGCGGTGACTCTTCCACAAAGTACGTTTCGTTGCTGTGAGTGGGGAGGGATTGATTCCAATGTCATTCCATCAAAACAAACAAAAAAAAGTCAAAAGCACTCACTCACTCCTTAATGCCCATTTCAAAAAAAAATAAATAATAGAATGTGGCCATTGATCCTGCTGGCCGGTGCCAAATGCTTCAAGTCCTTTTCCATCTTTTCAGCGGCAGCCATGTTGGCCAGCGGTGTGCCCGTGGAGCTCTATCTCTTCTTCCTGTTGCTGGGGGCCGCCCTCTTTTTCTTCCTCTCACAGCGGCCTTGGCTCGGCAAACGTCTCCAGCCGCAACAGGTTTTCATTCTTCTCTCTAGCTCTCTGCTTGTCCTTTCGTTCTCTCCTCTCTCTTTCTATCTCTCTCCTTTCCTTCTCCTTTCACTAGCTCTCTTTTCTCTCTGTCTGTCCGTTTACTCACTGGCACGTCCCTTCTTTCTTGTACAAAAAGTGGAGTAGAATTGTTTTCAACGCGTTTTTGTACGTGTTGGGCGCTTATTTTTATCACAATGGACTTCAGTACTATGGCCCTATTGCGTAAGCATTCCCCTTTGTCTCTTCACCGTTGCTTTTCTCCATTTGCTCTTTTCTCTTTCTGTTGGTCTCCTGTTTTCTTTATATTCTCCTCTTACGTTCACGCGTTATCTCGCTCTTTCTCTCTGTTCTATCTGTCTCTTATGTTGTACCTTTTCTGGTAGCACAATCCTGACAGCAGAGTACACGGACATCATACTGGCTCCTCTATTCTCTGCCAATAAACGTGGTAACAAAACCAAGGTACCTATTTTAAAAAATGACAACAATGAGAGCTCGTTTAGTTTCAGTGTGGATGTCTCATTCCCTTTGTTGGAGTAGACACGAGGAGCACTGGTTTGTTTAGCAGCCTACTTTATTCTATTCTTGGTCAATTTTCATGGCAGCAACAGCACTCCTACACAAACAAGCAACACAAACACGGGAGACGAGGAGGAGCGAAGGGCAACAGAAGAAACAATTGCAGCAACAGCTCCCACGGTGGCTGGAATTCCCGTACCAGAGGGTCTCTATGGCGCTGTGAATGTTGTGATAGCAATCATGATCTCATTTGCTCGCAAGCAATACGTAAGGAAGATTTCTGCTCAAGTGGGAACCTCCAAGCGGCTGCATTCCCTCTCACTTGGAGCTGGCGCGGTCATGCTCTTCCCTTTTGCTGTCTACAAATACTTTACGGTACACCTTTGCTTCGTTCTTTCTGTCTTCTTTTTGTTCCCCTTTCTGATACTCTCTCTGCTTTCCTATTTTTGTCTGTTATTTATTTCTTTTGTCTCTGTTTCGCTTTAAAGGCTCCAACGTTTGAGTTCTCGTTTGGAACGGTGATCTCGATTGTGATATTCTCTGTCTTTTTCTTAGTATTTGATTACTACGTGGATATCATCTCGCACGCCAAGATTGGTGCCACTAGCGCTGTTGTTATGACAGGTCTTATCAGCTGCTGTGCATTTGCTTTTCTCTCTGAGTGGTGGAACCAAGGACCTGGCTTTGCTTTTCTTAACCTATTTTGCTTTGTTGTGCTTTTGTTTGGTATGATCTCCATACGTTTCTTGTTCTTCCTTGTCGTTTCTTTCTTTCTTCTTTGTTCTATTTCTTACTTGCTTTAATCAAAAATCCAAAGGTGTGTATCTTCGATTCGGATTGGAGGGAAGAGAAAAAAGCAAAGGCGGTCTTGCGGATTTGCCCCTCCACAGTGGCGCCCTCTCCGCTCATTACTCAGTTACCTCTCGGCGGGTGTGGCAGTTCCTGAAAGCCTCCCTCCACGAGATCATCCGCAACGGAGAGTCTCGCAGCATCTTTGGCTTCCTTCTGTTGAACCTTACGTTCATGTTTGTGGAGATGGTGTATGGCTTTTGGACCAACAGTCTTGGCCTTATCTCGGACGCGTTCCACATGTTGTTCGACTGTACGGCTTTGCTCATCGGTCTCTATGCCTCAGTAATTTCCAAGTGGGAAGCCAACCAAGTCTTTACCTATGGGTATTCTTCCCTCCCTTCTTTCCCTTCTTTGCTTATCGCTCTGACATTGTCATTGCAGATATGCTCGTGTGGAGGTGCTCTCCGGCTTTGTTAACTCTGTCTTCCTGGTGTGTATTGCCTTCTTCGTGCTGCTCGAGTCCATCGAACGCTTCCTGGAGCCTCCCAAGATCGACACCGAGCGGCTCCTCTTGGTCTCCTTTTTAGGACTTTTGGTCAATCTCGTCGGTGTCTTTGCTTTCTCTCACGGACATTCTCACGGTCACTCTCACGGAGGCGAAAGTCATGGACACTCTCATTCTCATTCCCACTCTCACTCGAAGAAAAAGAAGCATGGCCATGGACATGCTCACTCTCATGGACACGGCCATGACGAACACCATGACGATCATTCTCACTCTCACTCCCATGCACACTCTCATCATTTCGAGGCAGAACAACATTCCCATGCACACTCTCATCAACATTCTCACCCTCATCACCGAAAAGACAGCAAAAAATACGACGACTTCCACCATCACCACCATGAGAAAGAAGAAGACCTCTTCCATAACAACAACTCCAACAATAATACCTGGAAGGCCATCCTTCTGCAACCCTGGAACAAAGCCAAGGAAATGATCAGCGGCGGCATCAGCGAGAACCTCAGCGGCATTTGGCTGCACGTCATGGCCGACACGTTGGGAAGCGTCGGCGTCATCATCTCCTCTCTCTGCGTGATGTACTTTGACTGGGCCATCGCCGACCCTATCTGCTCGTTTTGTATTGCGCTGCTCATCCTGCTGAGCATCATCCCGCTGTTGAAGGGCTCAGCGGCCACGCTTGCCCAACGAACTCCTGAGAACATGGAGGGCGATCTGCGTAACCTCGTTCAAAAGGTTTCTTATTCTTCTTCTTGCTTCTTCTTTTCTTCTAACTCGGTGTGTTCGTGTTGAAACAAAGGTGGTGGCAATGGAGGTGGTAATGGGGGTAAGGGAGGTCCACTTTTGGCGGCACTCGGGCGATGTCATCGTGGGCACGATGCATGTACAGATACAAAACGAGGCGGACGAGCAAAAGGTCCAGCGCAAGGTCCACAAGCTCTTTGGCGGCTTGGTGGAGCACCTCACGGTGCAGGTGGAGAAGGAGAGGTTCTTTGAGCTGGAGACGCAGCTGCAGAAGCAGAACAACCCGATTTCCTATGCCGCTTTCATGACGCCCGCCTCGACGCCTTCCTTTGGCATGGCTGCCTCGCCCTCTTCCTCCTCCTCCTCTTTGACCTCCTTGGCCTCTCCTTCTTCCTCGTTTGCCTCGTTGTCTTCGTCTTCGTTTTCATCGTCCTCTTCTTCTTCTTCTTCCTTACTTGTTCCTCAGATGATTGTGGAACAGCCGTGAGATGCAACAACCCAACAAAAACTCATCTAGACTCGAAAGCTTGTTTCTAAAAAAAAAGCAGATCAAATTGACTTTATTTTTTGTGAGCAAGAGAGATCAACGCGGTTGAAAAGCACAGAGCCGCTCACTTTACACGAGGAACTCTGTTGTTGAGAGAGAGAGAGAGAGAGAGAGAGAGAGAGAGAGAGAGAGAGAACCCCGACGTTAAAAAAGAGAGAGAGAAGGTAGGCAGCAAAAAAAAAAACCGTACTGGGTTCGGGTTTCATTCTGGGTTCCCGTTTGAGCATGCTAAGCTTCATTGGGACCAACACCGCAGGCACGAAAATGGCTAGAGCCCCACGGACAAAAAAATAAATCAAACATCAATCACAAAAGATCCATCAAACAAGACAATTAATTTCGGGGAGAAAGATCGACGAACCAGCAGCTCCGAAGACACCGCCCCAAAAGTTTTGACTGTAGTTGGTAGCCAAGTTCATGAGGAACTGGTTCCAGGTCCTTGCGCCGCCTCCCATCTTGTTGATTGATTGATTCTTCTCTTTCTTTTCGGAGCGTTTCAATTTCATGTCGACATGACCCCGATGACTTTCCATTGGTACCTTAATGACGACCCGAGTTCTGGTTTTTATTGCTTCCTCGCGCATCGGAGAAGAGCCAAAATCGCCTCATCCTTTGCTATAAGATGTGTCGGTTTTCCCGCTGGACAACAAATCCACCAAGACCGAGTACCTTGGGTGGCGCAAATATTGTCCCCTACAACGACTGGTGTAATTGTTTGGCGATATATTTGGCTTTTTTATTTTTTTGTTTTGGGGACCAAAAAAGAAAGAAAGAGAGAAAACGACGAAGACGACGAAGAAGAAGAAGAAGGGGGACAACAACCAGCAAACACCAACAACGGTTTTTCTTCAACCCCTTCTTTCTTTCTTTTTTTTTGGTTCAGCTTTTTTTATTATCACCAAGTCTTTTTTTTTTTTGTTGAAAGATAAAAGAAGAAAATCCGGTTTGGAATCAAATATTCAAAGGAGAAGCGAAGATCAAAGGGAGGGAGAGGAACACCACACCCTACCAAACCCAAACCCCAAACCCCAAACCCCAAAAAATAGTAAAACCAAAAGTGAATGGGACAAGAGCTCAGCAAAGCCGTCTATCAACCTCCGCCCCTCTCCTACGATGAAACCCTGAAAGGCTTTCACTGGGCCAACCACCAACCCAGTTCCGGCGGGCGAAGCTCCACCCTTCTCTCCCCTGGTTCGTCTTCCTCCTCCTCGTCTCCGTCGGCGAAACAGGTGCCGGCTGTTTTTTTGGAATGGAGAGGCGACGAAGGGCAGAGGTGAACCTTTATTTTTGTTGTTGTTGTTGTTGTTGCTACCTCTCTCTCTCTCTCTCTCTCTCTCTCTCTCTCTCTCTTTTATTGTCTGGTCATTTCTCTGCCTTGTCGTTTCTTTCTTTCTCGTCGTTTCTTGCTTTCTTGCTGTTGTGTTAATTATCGTATCGTCTGTTTGTTTCGTCCTTCTCTCTCTCTCTCTCTCTCTCTCTCTCGTTCTCTCTGTCTTTTGTTTTATTGTTTCTTTTCGATGTTTCTTGTTTCTTCCCTTCTCTCTTCTCTCTCTTCCCTTCTCTTCTCTCTCCTCTCTCCTTCTCTGTTTCTCTCTTGCCGTAATGGGTTCATTCTTGTCATTTATTTCTGTTCTGTTGCTCACATTATTCTTTTTAACGCCACCGTTATAGCGCCTCGTTTACTTTGCTTTATGCTAAAGACAACATGGGGGATCTCGGCCACCTTTTACCGTGGCTTGAACTTCTTCGCGACACGCTCCACGTTCGTTTCTTTCTCGCTTTCTTTCTTGTCTTTTCTTTATTTCTAAGCTGTAGACGGCACACAGGTGAACGTGGCCGGCTTTGATTATTCGGGCTATGGCTTGAATAAAGCTGCTCCTTCTGAAGCGGCGTGCTATGAAGACATCCATACCGTTTACTCTTGGCTGATCGAAAGCAAAAACATATCCTCCGATAAGATAATCATGTGCGCTTTCTCTCTCTCTCTCTCTCTCGTTGTTTTTAATTACTTTCTTTGCTTATTTATTTCTTTTGGCCATTCTCTTATTTACTTATTCTCTCTCTCTCTCTCTCTCTCTCTCTCTCTTTCTCTCTCTCTCAGAATGGGCAAAGCACTTGGAACAGGACCAGCGATAGACTTGGCACATTCGATCTATCCAGGACGGGACAAACAACGCCGTGGCTCTCGCATAAGCCACTTTGGCAGAAAGCTCATTCGCGAAGTGAAAAACACACCCCAAAAATCTCACTCCCTCAGCAACCCTTTCAACAGTAGCAGTAAGATACCAGCGGAGGAGAGCAGTGGCGATAGCGGCAGTGACAGCGCAACTTCTTCCACTGTTAGTTTTTCTGTCACCACCTCTTCATCTGTCACATCCGTCTTCAGTTCTTCATCTTCCTTTTCTTCCTCTTCTTTGGGAGAGTCAGAGGAGGAACGTGGATTGGCTGCGCTCATTTTACAAAGTCCTATCACTTCCGTTTTGGACATGGATGGAAGCAAGTTTCATATGGGCATGGCTGACATCTTTGAAACTACAAAGAAAGCAGAGCGGATACGATGTCCCACGTTGGTAATGCATGCTGCTGACGATGTCCCTATCCCTAGATCTCATTCCAAGGTACGTATTTTTTCCTTTCGGATTTTCTTCCCTTCTCGTTCGCCCTTTTCGTTCTTAACAGTTTGTAAACTCTCTCGCTCGTGAATGCAGAAACTAGCAAAGAAATTGCCAAACGTGTGGAAGGTGGTAGAGCTGGAAGGCACAACACACGCCACCTTAGAGGACTCTCACGACTTTCTCGACACACTAGTCCTCTTTTTGGATGCCCTCTCCCCCTCTAGCAGCGCCAGTTTCCGCACTCCCTTTATTGCCCCGGAGCAATATCACTCTCCCACGCAGGTTGTGTTTGACTGGTTGGCGCCGCTCTGCTTGGAGCAGTACACGGACCTGTTCATTCAGTCGGGCTACTTTGACATGGCTGCCATTCAAACTTTGGATGAGTTAGACCTGATGGCGATGGGAATTGAGGATGAAGACCACAAACGAACGCTCTACGAGGCCATTCTCTCGTTGAAGAACAATACTAGTGATGCCCAAAAGCCAGCGTTAAAACGTTCTCTCTCATGGCATTCCAATGAACAGAGCAGCTTATCTCCAAAGAGCGGTAGTGATGGTAAAAAGACCGGCAGCGATCGAAGCGGAGACAAGAAGGACCCATCCTCCGCTGAAACGATGGCCGCCTCTTCTACTTCCACATCTTCCTCTCGTAATTCCGGCAAGTCTGCCCTCTTTACGGACGTTCCCCGTCGCAGAGGCTCCTCGACGAGGTCTCGCGTGCCGTTCAGCCAAATCCAGAAGCGTCTGGCCCAGTACGAGACCAGCTGGAAGGACATCGAGTTGGGAGAGTCCTTGAAGAAAGGCTTTTTCGAGGAAGTGCGGCTATGCACGTGGAAGGGCAAGAAGATGGTCTGCCGTCACATGCCCTCCAAGCAACACCAACAAGAACTCTTTAGTCGGCAATGCTGCACTCTTTGTGAGCTGAATCACCCCTACCTCTTGTTACCTGTTGCCGTCTGTACGGAGTCTCCCAATCTCTCCATTATTACCGAGTATCTGGAAGGCGGCAGCTTGCAAGATTTTCTGCGGCGGACCAGAAAGAAACTTTCTCCTTCGTCTTCCTCTTCCTCCTCTTCGTCTTCCTTTTCCTCTGCTGCGTTTGCTGCTTTCCCCAACAAACTGCGCCTCGAGATAGCCCTACAAATCGCGGAGGCACTCAAGTATCTTCACTCGCAGGACCCTTGCATCGTTCATCGGGACCTCACCTCCAGAAATGTGCTGTTGAATCCTGCTCCTCGGCTTTCGTTCTCTTCAAACAAGGAACGCGGAGCAGGAAGCGAACAACAAAAAGGCGAAGAAAACTCATCATCTTTCAGCAACAACGAGAAAAGCAACAGCAACGCCAAACATAAATCGTTAAGCCCACGCTATAAAAAGTGGGAAGGGAGAGTGCGAGTAGCCGACTTTGGATTATCTCGTCCTCCATCCTTCCTATGGATGGCACCCGAGATCTTTGTGGACAAGAAGTATCTGCCAGTGTCAGACGTGTTCTCCTACGGCGTGATCTTGTGGGAGCTGCTCACCTTGGATGAGCCCTATAAAGGCATGCAGCCAGCGGTGGCTGCAATGCGAGTGGCCAAACGTAACTTTAGGCTTCCCCTTCCTGATGAGGAGCAAAGCAACGGCGGTGGTGAGGCCTTGTCCCCTGAGGTTGCTCTCTGGTGCGACCTTATTCGCTCTTGTTGGCAGCAGCTGCCTGAGAACAGACCCACCGCTGAGTACATTGTGGATTTGTTGAAAGCTATGTTACCTGATGAAAACTCTTCCTCTTCCTCCTCTTCCTCTTCGTCTTCATCTTCAACCTCCATAGAGTCTACCTCAGAACAAAAGACTCGGACCAAACGCAGCAACTCTGCTGGGTCTAGCTCAGATGGCAGTGCTCCTTCAGAGCTGACCTCCAATGAATCAACATCTTCGTCTTCGGGCACCACCAAAGCAAAGACTCGAGTCAACAAACGGAAGGGCGGAAGTGCAAAGGGCAAAAGCAAAGCCAAAGAAAACTGCAGCGGTAATAGCCTGGAATCCTTGCCAGAGGAAAGTGAGCAGAACAAAACATCTACTGCCTCTGAGTCTTCTTCATCCGCTTCTTCTTCGACTTCCTCCTCGCCCTCTTCTTCTTCCTATTCTGCCTCCTCTTTGCTGCCTCCTTCTGCTCTAATGGAACACTCAGCGGAACTCGATACTCCTTCAAGAGACAAACGACGTGTGGAGATGGTGACTGTTGCCATCGAAGACATGGAAGAAATGCTCAAAGAAATGCAGGATGTGCTGGTGCAAGTGCGCACCATTCGGCAAGGAGTTGAACTGTTGGAGAAGAGGCAGAGCAACAGTGATTTGACGGCTGAACTGGGGCAAACTAATGGTCACTCTGTCAGTGCTAACCTCTCTAATGGGAGCTCTTCTGGATGAAAGCGGGCGTTTTCCTTTCATCCCTTCTCTCATGATGTGTAATTATTTCATTTTCTTCGACGTTCTATTCTCCTCTCTCTCTCTCTCTCTCTCTCTCTCTCTCTTCGATTCTTTCATGTTGTGTTTTATTAGTAAGCTTCAGCTGATTGTTCAGCCAATTCTTTAAAACTTTTTGGACAAACAAAGTGATATTTTAAAAATTGCCTCTCCTGTTTCTCTACCAGACATTTTATCAGTCCTCTCTTCTCTTCTCTCTCTTTCTTCTCTCTTCTTTCTTCTCTCGTTCTCTCATTCTCTCATTCTCTCATTCTCTCATTCTCTCGTTCTCTCATTCTCTCATTCTCTCTTTGCTCTCCTCTCTCCTCGCTTGTGTGGCGGGATACTTGAGGGGTCGTTCCGCACGATTCCCGCCAAAATATCCCCAAACAAAAACATTGGCGCTTCCCTGCTTTGAACAGGGAGAGACCCCTACTTGTTTTGCGCCAGCAAAAGCAAAAGCAAAAAAAAATCGAAATGGAAGCGCTGCTGCGAGTGGTGGAGGGGCTGGGCTATCGCCCCACAGAACCGCAAGAGGGGGATGATGGCAGCGGTGGCGGCGGCAGGTACGGCGGCAGCGATGATGGCGGCGTGCGCCTTTCCGATCGAAGCGGAACGGTAGCGGCAGGACTGGCTGCTCTTCATGCTCTCCATCAGCAACTCTATCAAGTACGTTCGAAGGAGGGCATCGGCTATCGATTAGAATGGTTTTTTTTAAAAAAAATTCGTTTTTTTTTGTTATTTTGTTTTGATCCGAAGGTGCGAGAACGTGTGCAAGTGCTGCGCCGTTTTACTGAGACGAGAGACGTGCTATCAAAGGAAGCTTTTGGTAACGTGTTCCCATGTCTTTTTTTTTTTCGCATCACCTCTGATAAGTTTATGTTCCTTTTTTGATCTATCAGAGGAAAAGGAGTCGTTGGTCGAGTCATTGAGCGTTCATTTTGAACAATTGTCGGAGAAAAGTAGCACGTTGGTGGCGCAGCTTCAACAACCGTTGTCAACTTCTTCCACCGCAGAGGACCACTGCCTTTTCATTGAGCCAGAGAAACAAACGTACCTCTTCTAGCTCTCTGCTTCTCCTCTCGTTTTCTCGTTCCCTCTTCTCTCTCTCGCTTCTCTTTTGTTCTCTCTTTCCTCTTCTCTGCATCTCCTCTTTTCTTTCGGTTCTCTCTCTCTCTCTCTCTCTCTCTCTCTCTCTCTCTCTTCGCTCCTCCATATTCTTTCTTTGCCTCACGAGAGCACCAAATATATGTAACCCATGCACGCAGCGAACTCAAGTGTTTGCTTCGCAACATTGCTGAAAGCGTGGCAGAGCACGCAACCTATGTGGACCTCCTTCAGTGGGGCCAATCCATGTCTGCTGAAGACGTTCAGAGAGTGGTACGACGTCAACACGCCTTTCTTTCTCCTTGCAAAAACTTGCTCATCTTTCTTCATTCTGCTTTCTTCTGCTTTCTCCCTCTTCTTCTTCTTGGTATTCGTTGTTTGGTTGCTGTGATGCAGGACCAAATGTTGAGCAATGTGGCAGTCTCTCTTGCTAAATGCTTAAGATACTCTGACACAGCATGGCTCCGAAGAGAAACTGTGGAAAAGCTAACAAAAGCATCATCGACATTGGGATCCACCTACTAAAAGACTTAACTCTTCTTCTGAAGTTATGCAGAGAGCAAAGGAGCATTCATTCATCCTGCAACGTAAGAAGGGCTTTGTAGCGATGCCGCAGCGAGTTGTTCCACGAAAATGGTGAGAGATCAACCACAGGTCCACCTCCATGCTTTTCTTTCTTTACATGACGTAGCTTGCCTGTTATTATTTTAAAGAAAAAAACAGGAAGCAACTTTTTTAGTTTCCATGAACTGTGAAAACTTAAACACAATAATGAAACCAACGAACCAGGATATCTTGCAAAGTAACGCAGCTTCTTTACTAACTGGGTCTACAGGAGAAATAGTGAGTTGGGGAGAGAGAGAGAGAGAGAACGAGAGAAAATAGAGAAGCTATAGGACGTACTTCGGTGTTATAAAGGTGATCAGGGGGCAAGTACTCTGGAAAGACCAAACGATTGGGACAGATAGGCCAGCAACCCTGTTCTATAGCCTCTACCACGCTCACCCCAAAGAATTCTACAAACAAACTGAAGGTAAGAACTTCTCTAACGTTCTCTCTGCTGTCTTTTCTCCTCTACTTCTCGGCTCTCTCTCTTCTTCTTCTTCACATTACCATGCAGAGCAGTGCTGACAACGACATCGGCCTCACGCAATGCTTTGTAGTAAGCGTCCTTGGAGGATAGAAAGCCCCAATGGCGGATATGCGGCTCCAATCGTTTTCTAGCTTCTTCAAAGACCTCTGGCACCTCTCCGAACTGCTCTCCTGTTTAATATGGGTAGATGAAAAGAGGGTTTCATCTTTCCTAACCTTATTCCTCTCTTCTCTTCTATCTTTCAGTTACGTACCTAAAACAGAGACATGAAAGGCGAGTCCTTCCTGTTGCAACGCGAAAATACTCTTGAAAAACTGGTCAGGTCCTTTATCCCATTCCCACCTATTCTTCACCCAATTACTCTTCTCTCTTTCGAGCATGAATGGAGACAAGAAGAAGAAGAACACGTGGAAGACGAGAAAGATGGAAAAAAAGGAGAGCATGACCAAGAGAAGAGAGATAGCGAACTAACCGATGGTTCCACACTATGTGTAACGGCCCTTCTTCTTTCTCAACGGCGGTGCAACTCAGCAGAGGAGCAGGCAACGAGAGTACTATCGGATAGTAGAGCACGACCGACTTTTGTCGAATGGCTTCAGCCACCGAGTCGAGGCGTTGGTCCGGAGGCATCAGCCTGAGCAGCTTCCCATGAAGGCCGTGCAGGAAGGACGTCATGTTATAGCGGCTGTTCCAGCAGACCACATCGGCCACCATGCACGTCAGCATTTGGGCGTAGCCAAACTGGACGTCCCGCTCCTTCTCCTCCCTGCAGGGATACTCCAGTTGGTTTTCGTGAAAGTAGACTATCTTGCGCAGGGAGGCCAGGTCTTGCCGCAACGCTTTTTTTTTTTGGGTTTGTGAGCACGAAGAAGAAGCGGAGGAAGCAGTCGATGAAGAGAGAGAGAGAGAGAGAGAGAGAGAGAGAGAGAGAGAGAGAGAGAGAGAGAGAGAGGAGAGAGGAGATGAAAGAAATACCGATAAGCTCAGCCAGGTTGAGCATGGAGCTACAGAGGAGGGTCTTGAAGGAGTGTTGTGGTGGCACCACCTGTGCAAAGTAGGGAGCAGACGTTCGCAACCGCCTTTGTCGTGTTTTTTTTTTGTTAAACCGGTCAGCGTGCTCTCATCTACCTCATCATCACTAGTACCAACCATTTCCATTTCTTGGCGGGCAACGAAAGCACCGTGGCTGCAGGAAGCAGATCCGCCACTAACAAGTCGATCAGTTGTTGGTGCGAGCCGCCGTAAAACGGCTCCAAGATGAGACACTCCTCGCCTTCTCTGTCCTCGTCTTCTGCTTCTTTCTCCTTTTCTTCTATTTCCATTCTGTGGTATTTGTTTTTGCATAATAAATGAGCTTTCCTAATACCATGCGACTTTTTCCTATTATCCCAACGGTTTCTTCTGATCATAATAGGCTAGATGCTGTTTACCTATTACTTATATTGAGTATTCATATTAGATTTGATCTTTCCTTGTGAAATACGGTTCTCTATTAGCTGTGCAGTTTCTTAGGATAATAGGTAGGTCCTCCGAAGAAAAAAAGAAAAGAACAGCGCAAAAGGGGAACGCAAGAGAGGGGAAGAGAGAACCGCACCACGCAAGAGAGAGGAAGAGAACCGTACACCACGCAAGCGCCGATTTGTTTTTTTTTTGATCTGTGAGTGAGCTTTGATTTCTTCTTTTTTCTCTTGTCTCTTTATTTTTTTCCTTTTATTTTTTTTAAAGCAGAAAGATGAGAAGAGGAGGACCTCCTCCCACTACACAACGGTTCGAACCGTACAGGCAGTCATGGGGAGGACCACCTCCGGGTAGCAGAGGACCTCACGCTCCTCCTCCTCATGCCCCTTATCACTCCAATCTACCGCTCATGGGGCAACCGCCACCACAATTGATTCCGCCACCGCTCATGATGCATCAAGGAGGAGTAGGAGGAGTAGCAGGGCCTGGAGGTTATCCTCCTCCTGCAGCAGCTTCCGCCATGTTACCCCCATTGGCTGCTGCAGGAGGGGGAGGGGGAGGAGGTTGGCCAGCAGCTGCTCCGCACCTTTCTTATTCTTCTGGTACTATTGTCTTTTCTCTTGTCTTTCTCTCTTTTCGCTCTTTCCTTCACTTCTCTCTTCACCTCAGGGTGAAGAGATTTGATGTTTGCGTTTTTTAAATGAAAGAAAAACTGAGTGTAGGAGGAGGAGGAGGAGGCGGTTACAGAGAAGGAGCAGCCGGAGGAGGAGGAGGAGTGGGAGGAGGACGCGGAGCAGGCGCAACGCCCTCGGAGGAGCTGCACGAATCGAGAAGAGTGCAAGAGGAGCCCTCACGCACGCTCTTTATACGAAACATCGAGTATCGCGTTAGTGAGAAGGCTTTGAGAGACCTTTTTGGTCGCTTTGGTGACCTGAAGCGAGTGTTCGAGCTCATTGAGAAGAGGGGCATGGCCTTTGTCGCCTTTGTGAGTATTTCCTTTCCGTGCGGCACGTTGTGCCAATCCCTCTTTCACTCTCCTCCCTCTCTTTATCTGTTCTTCTTCTGCTTCTTGCTGTTCTTGGTATTGTTGTTGTTGTTCTTCTTCTTCTTGTTCTTCTTCTTGTTCTTCTTCTTGTTCTTCTTCTTCTTCTTCTTCTTGTTCTTCTTCTTCTTCTTCTTCTTCTTGTTCTTCTTCTTCTTCTTCTTCTTCTTCTTCTTTTTCTTTTCTTCGTTTCGTCTTTCCCCGACACGTCCTCCGTCTGGAGAGAATTGTGCTTCCAATTGCGGCCGCTTAACAAATGCTGCTCCAACACCCCTATATCGCTTCTTTGCTCTTTAACGTCGCTTCTTTCTTTTTCGTTGTTCCCGCCATACCATGCACCCTTCTTTGTGATCCATCCCAAAGTACGACATTCGCAGCGCAGAAAAGGCCAAAAATGAGCTGCAAGACTACGCATTGAACGGCCGTCCTGTAAGTTTCCTCCCTTAGCTTCCTTTCTGTTTATTATTATTATTTTTGAACTCTCCACCTCTCATCGCTGAGGAAGCAAACACCGTTTTCGAGCAAAATGAGAGTGAGCTCTTTTTCGCGTGAGAGCGAAAACTCTTTCTTTTTCCGGAATCTCTGTTGAGTTTCTTTCGTTGAGTTGATTCAGCGACTCGTGAAAAACAACCACATTACGCCCGCTTAACCACTTTTTGTCTTCTCTTATGTGATACTCTCGGTGCAATCCATCTCGTAGATCCATGTCCATTACTCGTTGCCAAAAGACGAACGCGACCATGACGCCAAAGAGGATAATAACGTATCTTTCTTCTTCTTTCCGCGCCATCACTCTTACATTAACATGATCTTCGTTCGTATAGGATACGTTGTTTTTGAGAGTACGCGGTGCAAGAGACGTTGTGTCCAAACGGCTTCTACGCGAACTACTGGAACAATGGGGCGATATCAAAGAAATACGCGACTGCAGAGGAAATCCTAGGTTGGCTTCTCTCTATCTCTCTCTCTCTCTCTCTCTCTCTCTCTCTTGATGACATTCCCTCTTACACGGCCTGTTTAATAGGCAAAAGTTCGTAGAGTTTTATGATATTAGAGATGCCGAACGGACAAGACGAGAGGCTAATGGCAAATCTTTTGCTGGTGGCACATTAGCTATTGAGTTTGCTCACAGCCCAGGGTTGGTCGCATCGCTCTTCAATCGCATCACTCTTTACAAATTTCTAACCAGCGTTCCTCTTTCTTCTCTTGCAACTGGAACAGAAACAAACGAACGGATAGAGATAGAGACGATAGAGATTCACTGGATAGAAGGACAGAGGACGACTATCGAGACGGTGGAAGTAGACACCGTGGAGGAGGACCCATGAGAACCGAGGATAGATATGGAAGAGGTATTTTCATTGTTATTGTTGTTGTCATAACAAAACACACTCAACAAACAAAAATAAAGGTTATCGTCATCGTGAAGAATCAAGAGATACCAGATACTCTTCTCACCAACGGTCGGATGATCAGGGCTACGACCCGCAAGCCTATCAACTTGGCGCTGCTCTTCCTCCCAAACCCGATGCCAGTGCCACTGCTGGGTCTTCTGTCTTGCAACAGGCCATGGGCCAGCTCTCTCGTTTACTTGAGGTAACCTTTTTTTTTTCTTGTTCCCTCCTGCTCCCGTTTTCTTCTGTCTGCTCTCGTCATTTATTTCAACGCTCTGTTCTGCTTCTGTATTTACCTTTCTTCCCCTTTACAAAGCAACAAACGCAGTTGCGGACAGCAATCGGACAAAATCAACCACCACAACAACAGCAACAACAAACCCAACCATCACTGCAGCAATCCTTACAACAACTATTAGCTAGCGCCATGCAGCAACCACAGATTCAACAGCAGCAGCAACCTCAACAACAACCTCCGTCTCAACAACAAACATCACTAAACCAATTGTTACAATCGTTACAACAAACGAGCAGCGGTCCAGCAGCATCGGCAACGCCAAACTTGGCATCTCTACTTTCTCTGCTTCCGCCAGCAGGCGGTGGTGGTCCTCCCCAACAACAACACGGCGGAGGCTATCAAAATTCACAGCCACCACAACAACCGCAGCAACAACCTCCCTCTCAACAAGGCGCAGGCAGTGCCGTTCCTCCTCAACAACTCCAACAAATAGCTGAAATGCTGTTGCGTCAACAACAGCAGCATCATTAAGAACAAACGTTTGAACAAGAGCGAAAGTTTTTTTTTCCTCTATGAGAGAAGTCTCTATGTACACAGAGAAGGGAGGCCACTGTTGTTTCATTCGAGAGGAGGCGAAGCGACAGCGGATGTGCTAGCCAGCTTGTACAATGTGAGGAAGACGAGAAAGTGGAGAAAGACAGAGTAGAAAAAGATGAATGTGCGCGAGTATTTGTTGGCGAGGAAGAACTGTCCGGTGCGCAGTGTCATCCGCTCTGCTGCATTCAAGCCTTTGTACCTCTCTTGTTTCTCCTGGCAAAAACAAAAGGAGTTGAGAGAGCTTTCTTCAAATAGTGTTCAGGGAAACGGGGGGGGGGATACCTTTTTGTTAAATAGAACAAAGGGATCTATGTTCTCCTCATAGGCTTTCTTGTATTTGCTTTCAAACGGATCCTCGCTGTTGGAACCAGACTCTACGTCTGCCTGTCTTACCCTCTGTCGGTTTCAAACACGTGTAAATGAAAGAAGCGAAACAGGAAGAGCGAGAGAGAGAGAGAGAGAGAGAGAGAGAGAGAGAGGACATACATCTCTTCTAAGGTGGTTATAACTCTGCAAGTAACGTATTTTCTCATAGAGCTTAACGTTGTCGTTGTGAAGCGAAGAGAGCTGGTCCTGCACTTGTGAGAACTTGTCCTGCAACTCCTTGCACTCCGCCTCTAGCTCCTGCGCTCGTGCCTTGAAGCGATCTCGCTGACTGCAAACCACTCTCACCATCGAAAATTCTTCCTCCGCAGAAGGGGCAGAAGACGAAACAGAAGAGACAGAAGCAACAGGAATAGCGGATCCTAAAGCGGGAGAAGAATAAGGAGTGGAAGGCGCAATAGCGCTCTCCAAAGAGGGAGACTTGGCGGTGTGTTTGGAGATGTCCTCTTCCAACTTTTGTATGAGCACAGTTTGTTCCGCCACCTGCTTTTGTTGTGCGCTCAACTCCTCTTGTGTTCTCTTTAGCTCTTGGATAGTATCTGTGAGAGATGCTTTCAACTTCATGTTCTCTGTCTCCAACCGCCTGTTCTTCTCTTTGAGCAACTTTTCCACCGTCTTCTCGTTGATAACAGTTTCTTCTGCTCCCAGCCCCAAATCATAGTCCAACGACTGAATGAAGAGTTTTCGTTTTAAGAAAAGATTTGAAAAAGGAGGATCATTGCAAATATACCTTCAATATTTCCAATTCGCGTTTGAGCTCGGCAATCTCAGAAGGGGTAGGATTGGATTCCAACTTTGTGGTCAATGCTTTCACTTCCTCTTCCTATTAGCAGGACAGTGTTTGAGGTAAGACACAGTGAGGGAGAGAGAGAGAGAGAGAGAGAGAGAGAGAGATAAGGACTTTTCTTTCCAAAAGTGTTTGCAAACTAGCTACTTGTTCGGCATGTGCGTGCAGCGTCTTTTGGTGAGATTCCTCTGCTACTTGAAGACGCTCAGTGAGCTGAGAGATCTCAATATCTTTTTGAGCAATCGAGAGCTCGATATCTGGTGATGTTCCCACTGGGTGTGCTTCCCCGCTTTTAACAAAATAAGAGTCAGCAGAATGCTTGGGAGAGAGAGAGAGAGAGAGAGAGAGAGAGAGAGAGAGAGAGAGAGGCTATACCCAGGCATTCCTTTCAACAATTGCTCTTTCAACCGATCCTATTAAGAGAAAGAAGAAGTTGCTGTGAGCCTCTTATCTGATTTTCTGTCTTCTTTCTTCTTAACAAGGGCATCTTACCCTTTCTCTCTCTAAAGCTAAAACGTTAGCATTGGCTCGTTCTACTTCGTTTACAACGATATCAAGTTGTGCTTGTTTTGCTGCTTGCTCAGAATCTATAATAAAAGGTTAGCTAAACAGAGAAATACCAAAAACATGAGCAAAGAAAGAGAGCAAAGAGAGAGAGAGAGAGAGAGAGAGAGAGAGAGAGAGAGAGAGAGGACAAGAGAGAGAGAGAGCAGAGAGAGTAAGAGAAGAAAGAAAGAAAGAACAAGAGACCATGTTTCGTTTTTAAGTCAAATATTTGGGCTTGAGTGTCTTCGTAGGCACGTCTTATGTGTGCTGCTTCCGTCCGTGATAGTTCCAGTTGTCGTGTAAGCTCCGCCTCTCTGCAGATAGAGTCGCCTCGTCAACATTTTTGCTCATCAAAATAGAAAAAGAACTGACGAAGGCAAGAATTCAGTTGTGTGTAACCTTTCTCTCATAGATTCCAATTCTGCGTGATGTTCCTCGTGTACTTGAGAGATGGCGTTGTGTAACCTGCTTGCCACCAGCTCTTCCGTCTTTCGTAGCCAAGTGAATAACATTGTATATGTCATCGTTGAGTACGAAAAAGAGAGCATAGAGAAAAGAGGAGGAAAAGGAGACCTTTGTTTCATAATTACGAAGCTTTTCTTCGAGGTTACGAATGGTAACCTCCTGGTTTTGAACTTCCTGAAACTCTTTGCGAAACTCTTGTAGCTGTCTTTGGAGCCTTTTATTCTCTTGTTCTTGTTCTGCCAACTTCTCTGCATGCTTTGTATCATTCTGCAGAAAAAGAAGAGAGAGGGAGAGAGGAAGAGAGAGAAAGAGAAAGAGAAAGAGAAAGAGAAAGAGAAAGAGAAAGAGAAAGAGAAAGAGAAAGAGAAAGAGAAAGAGAAAGAGAAAGAGAAAGAGAAAGAGAAAGAGAAAGAGAAAGAGAAAGAGAAACGACGAAAGAGAAACGACGAAAGAGAAACGACGAAAGAAAAAGAGAAAGAGAAAGAGGAGAATTAGACTGCAACCATTCCATAAAACATTACAAAAAGGTTCATACCAAAGCACTCTGAAGAGCCTGAACTGGATCTGCAATCTCTGCCAACGACCTATACAACGTGAGAAAAACCTTCTCAGCAAAGCTGCCTCGTTGGGTGAGCCTGTCGACCTCCTCCTGGTAGGACTTTAGCAGAGACCCAAAGCTCTTCAACTTGGTTTCAGGAGGCAGTTGTCTAAATTCTTTGTCGTTTATATATGAGTTCCTGAAATGGAGAAGAGAAGAGAGCAGAGAAGCAAAGAGAGACAGAGGGGAGAAGGAAGCAGAGACAACGAGAAAGAAGAGAAGGAGAGAAAACGAACTGCGGGTGGCCTCTGCAAGCTTTTTACGAGACTCCAAGCTGGTGTCTTGGTTATGGACGACCTCTGCCGCTTGCTTGTCCAGTTGTTCCCGTGAGCCATTGAGGTTGAAGGCTGTTATGGTTGGATCAACAAAAAAAATGAGAACAAAAAATGAATGTGGCCCTGCTGCAATGGGTTAGAGGGAGAGGGGCGTGTCAAAAGGGCTTGACCGACCTTTCCATTGCTGGATGACGGCATCAACGGTGGCCCCTCCAGCTGCTGCTCCCAACGCACCAACAGAGGGCAACGACGAGGAAGACGAACTCAACGAGGAAGGGGGAGCACTGGTGGTGGTGGTGGACCCTGAGGGAGACGAAAGGCTTGCTTGTGCCGCGTCCTCCATCGTGGCCTCCTTGCTTTTCCTTTTTTTTTTTGTGGCAAATTTTTGTTTGATTTTCTGTTGGACAAAAAATTCAAACCAGGGCTTTCTTGTCGACGTTAACTGGTCAGATCCTCCAACATACTCTTTGATTTTCCAATGGATGAATAATCAAACTTCAAATATGTCGACGATCAACCCTACCAAAATCCTAACCCTAGAGTAACCCTAACCTTATTTTTTCTGCGCGGAAATTAAAAAAGCAAATAAAAAAAAGGCCAACCAAAAAAAAAAATAATAAGAGGGAAAAAGGAGGAAATAAAAATGCAGCAAGTCCTTGCCGCTGGGTCCAAGGCCCTCGTACGCCTGGCCATCGGAGCCATTGTCTGCACGCCCGTCCTGTTCTTCGTCCTGTTCGTCTCCTCTGGTAACGCTTCTCCTTTCGATGGTTACCCTTTTTTTTTGGATTTTTTTTTTCGCTCTCTTCTTGATGCGTTACTTAGCTTTTCTCTTCTCTCTCTCTCTCTCTCTCTCTCTCTCTCTCTTTCTCTTTCTCTCCTTGCGCTTCTTCCTTTCTCTTCGTTTTGGTTCAGCTCATCCTGCGGCGCCTCGCAGAGAGTGCAAGGTGCCGACGGGGCTGAGGTTCTGCACGCAAGTGAACTACAGCACCAGCGTGGCGGACCCCCAGACGGTGGACGGCAACGTGGCCAACATTTACATGAAGTACCGCTCCCAGCAGCTCCAAACGCAGGACTGCGACGAGGCCTACCGTGGATGGTTTGCTCTCCCGCTTATCCTCGCTCTTCCTATCGTTCTCTCTTCTGTCGTTCTCTTTGGCTGAAGTCACAAAGACTGATCGCTTCTTCTTCTTTCGTTCTTCTTTCCTTCTTCTTCTTTTATGTGCTATGAATGCAACCACAAAAAAAATAGGTTGTGCTCGTTCTACTTCCCAAAGTGTCCCTACTGCGAGGACGTGAATGGCATTTGCAGGAGCGGCTGCATCACCCGCATTGCTCGTTGTGCCGATAAGGTTTTTTTTTCTCTCAGTCGCATACGACCTTCTCTTCCTTTTTCTTTCTTTCTTTTTCATCACTCACGGACCAACACACGCGCAACAACAAAAGGTGCAAGACATGATGGCCAGTTGCTACACCGGCTCTCTCTTTGTGGACGATGAGGACCCCAATGGCTGCACTCCCATCATCCTTCCTTCTTCTGCCTCCTCTGTCTCCTCTCTTCCCTCATTGCCGTCCTCTTCTCCGCCTTCCCTGCCACCCTCTGCTTTCCCAACAACCACAGAGGAGTACGTCTGCATGAAACCGACAAAGGACTTCCTGGCCTCCTCCTTCTGCAAGCCCAACTACCCCGTGGCCAGCGCGCCCTCCAACCACACCCAAGTCTGGCAGGCCATCGACCACGCCGCCAAGGTGCGCTACGACTCCTTCACGCACCACCCCAACGCCACGCAGGAGTGCCTGGCCTCCACGCAGGAGCTCATCTGCGGGCTGTACTTCTCTCCCTGCGAGGGGAAAGAGGTGCTGGACCCCATGGACTGGTTCGTGCCCTTCCTGTGCAGGGAGATGCTGGCCACCTGCCCCTCGGGCTTCAAGAAGCTGTGCACGTTCAACCCCTACCAGCCGCCTGACCCTCGGCAGTGCGACAAGGCCTCCGGCAGCAGCTTGCTGAGCTGAACGAACGCGATGCCCAAGGGCATTCTTCTCTTCTTCTTCTTCTCTTTTTTTTTATTTTATTTATCGATTCATTATTATAATGGCTGTTTTTTTTAATAAGTAAAAGAGAAACGATTAGAGCGTATTTTTCTGAGCGGGTTGTCCATACAATGATCGTCCAGAACAGGGAGAGGCGCGCTTGGACAGATTTCGGTAAGAACCGTTCCTTTTAGGAACCCATCCTTAAAACACAGTTCTACGATGAGTTCCTTTTTCCCCTTAACAAGTGTCCACACGTAGAGACCGCACTTTTGGGTAACCCCCGAAGACGTAATCTTCCCTTTCTCATTTTCCGATTCCGCTAATTAGGGCACAAAAAAAACGAAAAAGAAAGACAGAAAAAAAAATTATCGTTTCTATTATTTTATTTTATTTTTCTCTCTTCGAAAAGCTCATCATCAGCTCTACCCTTCCCCCATCCCCCGTCCCCGTTGGGCCTTTGGTCTTTGGCCTTTTAGATTGTTGTTGTCGGAGCAAAGTAAGCAGCAAGGAAAGCCGCGGATCGGATCGGATCGGATCGGATCGGTTGTAATAAGAAAGATGGGAGCGAAAAACAGCAAAAAGAGGCCGCAGGAGGGGTCTTCTTCCACCAGTACTGGCGGCGGCGAAGGGCAAGTCACCAGCGTTCGAAAAGAGAGCCTTGCTGAGTTGGGTTCGGATATATCTTTTTTTTTTCCTCCCGCACTCCGCTCTTTCTTCTGCTCTGCAAAGGATATGATATGATATGATATTCAATCCGGCTCTAACCCCCCTCTTTCCCTTCTCTCTCTCTCTCCTTCTACTTTTTTTTGTTCCTCCAATGTGATAGAAGAGAAAGGAGGCAGACAAGACTTGGTGGTACCTTTTTTCTTCTACTTGTTCTTGTTCTTCTTGTTCTTGTTGTTCTTCCCCCTTTTGTGCTTCTTTCGATTTACATTCATTTTCCTTTCTTTCGGTGTTACTCTCTCTCTCTCTCTCTCTCTCTCTTTCTCTCTCTCTCTCTCTCTCTCTCTCTCTTGTTCCTCTTTGCCGATGCAGCTCTCCAAGGAGGAGTTAGACTTTGGGCTGGGGGACGGGGCCTGCCCCGTTCGGGAGACCATGAGCGACACCTTCACCCTCACCAATAACTCTGCCAGAAAGATCAAGTTCCGCTTTGACCCCATCCCCACCAGTGCCTGCAAACTCACCTTTGAGCCCTCCACCGGCTCTCTTGATAAGGCACGCTTTTCCTTCCCGCTCTTTCTTTCTGGTCACTTCTCTCCTTTTTCCTTGTTCTTGTTCCTCTTGTTCCTTGTTCTTCATCTGCTTCTCCTTTATTCTCTGTTTTTCCTTCTCGCTGCCTCCTTCTCTTGTTCTCTTGCTGCTGTTCTTCGTCTTCTCTTCTCTGCTTCTCCCTCTCTCTGCTTCTCTGTTACCCAACGGATGAATGGTGTGGCTGAAACAAATCGTGAAGAAGTCAAAATTAAATATCACCTACTGCCTTCCTACTGATGTTCACTCTTTATGGCTCTTCCCTTTTCTTTTTTGTGTACCTTGTGTATAAGGCTGAATTTTGTTGCTGTTGTTTTTGAAACTTGTTCATGACTACAGAAAAAAAACACGAAGAAGATTGTAGCCAAACTCGTATTGCTTGAACCCGCAAGCTTGAACTTCCGCGTTAATCTTCGAATACTTGGTTTCTCTCCCCTCCCTCTCCCTCCCTCTCCCTCCCTCCCTCTCTCTCTCTCTCTCTCTCTCTCTGTTTCGTTGTTTCTTTTCGATGTTTCTTGTTTCGTCCCCCTTCTCTCTACTCTCTCTCTCTCTCTCTCTCTCTCTATGATGAATTCCAAAACAAAAGACAAGCATATGTCTGAATCTCCTGTGGACAATTGGACTTCTGATTCCCTTCTCTCTTCTCCCTTCTCTCTTCTCCCTCTGGTCTCCTGCTTCGCTGCTTTACTGATTGACAACATTAATACAATAGGAGGGGAGACGCTATTTCTACACGTCCGCGTGCACGCGGACCAAGGTGTGTACGGCGTAGACCCAACAACTCTTGAACTCACAGAG
This sequence comes from Balamuthia mandrillaris, assembly GCA_031835245.1. Classification (NCBI taxonomy): domain Eukaryota; phylum Discosea; order Longamoebia; family Balamuthiidae; genus Balamuthia; species Balamuthia mandrillaris. The sequence continues at coordinate 62,278 of JAVKOQ010000110.1, read as the reverse complement.
GATGCAGGTACGCTGCGTGTTAGAAGTGATTATTCTTTTATTATTATTATTATTATTTTTGCATAACTTTTTTCTTGAAAAAGGCTTTGAGGTACCAACTATTCTTGTTCAAATGAAAACTGCTCTGAAAGATAAGAATGCCCTTCTACAAGAGGGAATATTCCGGTTGGCTGGAGATGTGCGTTTTTGTTTTTTTTTTTCACTTCTCTCTTCTCTTTCTCTCCGTTTTATTATTTGCAAGGTTTAGCTCTTTTTGTTTACTTTTTGTATAAATAAGGCGTATGAGATGAAGCGGATCAAGGAGAATATGAACAAAGAAAAGAACTTTTCAGACACTGATGTAGATCCAAACACTATTGCAAATCTCATTAAGGTTTCATTCTCTCTTTCTTTTGCGTTCATCTTTCTCTTTTTCTCAACGAACTTTAAAAAAATACATAAGGTGTGGTTCCGAGAGATGCCAACACCGGTTCTAAATGTACTGCCCACAGAGACCATATTCAACAGCGGCGAACAGAGCGTATGCATTGAGGCCTACCTCGACCTACCTGAGCCTCAAGCCTCCTTGTTGGGGTGGTTGCTTAACCTCCTCACCGAGGTCGCATCTCAAAAAGCGATCAACAAGATGACAGAACAAAATCTATGTACGATTCTCTCTCTTGCTTTTCCTCTTTCGCCCTATCCTCTTCTCGTCTTCGCTCTTTCTTTCCTATATAGTTGCTGTTTTCTTTTCTCTTCTCCTTCTGACTCTATTTTCTCTTACGTTTCAATAAAAGCGATTGTGGTGGCACCAAATCTGTATGACCCGCCCGGCTCAAACCCAATGGAAGGTCTGGTGATGTCCCAGAAGGCCGTACAGTTTCTGCATAACGTGCTCGTCTATGAGATGGAAGAGCTGAAAAAACGAGGAAGGACAGTCGGCGACGCCGCTTCCACCACCCGAAACGAAGACGACGAATGGGATGACTAACAAACAACAAAAAAAGCAAAGGTTGCATTCTCTCTCTTATCTTCCTGTATGTATAATTGAGCTTTATTTTTTATTATTTTCTTCAAGGAGTTGTTTTTATTGAGTTTATAATCCAGAGAAGCGCCTACCTGAGCGAGAAGAGAGTTTGGTTCCAACTGCGCTGAGAGAGAGAGAGAGGAAGAGAACAGAAAAGAAGCTACCCAGAAAAGAAGCTACCCAGAGAGAGAGAGAGAGAGAGAGAGAGAGAGAGAGAGAGAGAGAGAGAGATAAGAATGGATAGAAAAACCAAAATGGATTGCAACAAAAAATAACAATGTACAAACAAAAAGCGGTAACGCTGTGAATGGTTAGAAAGTCAACTTTATGGCTTCCTTGTTCAATGTTTTTTTGCAAAAAGGTGCAAGGTCCACGCCTGCACGCTCATGGCTTCAACGGATCACCACCAAAGATAGCGGCCCAACGGGCTGCTGCTGTTGTTTCCTGTTCGGTGCGCTTCCTCTCTTCCTCCGCAGCGGAGGATGTGATGGCTGGAACATCGGAAGCAACGACAACAGTGTCGTCCAACAGAGGGAGAGACAAGAGTGCGGTGGGAAGGCGTTCCTTGGGGAGTCCGAGCAGCAGGTCCTTTGCCTGGTCCAACACCTCCCTCGCGCTGTCCAACACGCCCTTCTTGCAATGCAACCACAAAAAGCCATAGTTGGGATCCGCATTGATGCATGCCTACCAATTTGAATGCAGGACAAACCATTAGCCCCCTGACTTTGAGAGAGAGAAGCAAGGGAACAAACCTGTTGCAGGGACCAGAGGTCAGCCTCTGGCCCGTTTTCCATCAGTTCCAAGCGGAGGTACTCCACGAACGAGTCGCCGTATTGAGGGGTGAACTGGATGGCAAAGTCAAGAAAGATGCGAGCATCGCGGAGCTTGCCGCGCGCCAGGGCGATGCGAGCCCCCTCGCACCATACCTCTCCAGACTTGGGCACTTCTTGGAGGGCCTCCTTAAAGACCTCCACTTGTTTCCTGGGCTGCCCTTTCAATCGGTAGAGATGGATGAGAACAGCCCAAAGACGGCCCGTTCCTGTGTGTATCTGATGTAGTTAAAGAAGGTTATTATCGTTGCAAAGAGAAAGAGAGAGAGAGAGAGAGAGAGAGACAGAGAGAGAGACAGAGACAGAGACAGAGACAGAGACAGAGACAGAGAGGAAAACGTACAGAGAGCGCATCGCGAGCTTCTTTGAGTGCGGCCTCGAGGTTGTTGTCACGAATCTCGAGCAAAACAGCCTCGAGAAAGACGCGCCACTCGTGCTTCGTCTCCACTTTCGCCTTTCGCAGGATGCGTCTTGCCACGTCCTTCTCTCCAGCAAACTCCTCCAAGCGAGAGCATTCCAACAAAACGGTGGCTCTCATCTTGCGAGGCGCCATGCAGAGGCCACGTCGAAGAAGGCGACGGGCGGTTGCGAGGTTGCCGATGGCAAGTTCCATGCGGGCGCCACCTATCCAAACCTTCCAGATGAGGTTTGGCGGACAGTTGAGGGCGCTTAGCTTGAAGGCATTGCGGCTTTGTTCAATGTTGCCTGCTCTCTCCTCTATTTGCGCTGCTTCAAAGTAGATCTTCCATACAAGCTCCTATAACAGTTTGTTTGTGGTTTGCCTTGCTGGTAAGCACAAAAGGAAGTTTATAAGACAAGAGAACGCAGTAACAGAAAAGTACCTTTGGAACGGCGTTGAGAGCACGAAAGACGGTTTGACGGAGGAGAGAATCGGAGGCAGATGAAGAGGAGGGAGAGAATGTGGCATCAAGGCACAATCTTTCATAGATGCGAAGCCCGCTGAACCAGAGCGGGCCGTAGCGCGGATTCTCCTTGAGACCTTGTTCCACCAAGGCCACTGCTCTCAGAGGACGTTGCTCATAGCGCTCCTCAAAGCGAAAGGCTTCATTAAAGATAGGACCATACCATGGCACATGCTTTATCAAATACTATCAAAGTGAAAAAGCGAGAGAAGCCTATCATCAGAAAACCCACTAGGAGAGAAGAAAGGAAGAAGAGCTAACCTTAAATATACGACGAGCCACTTGCAGGTTGCCCACTCGAGCTTCCATCAAAGCTCCCTCCATAACGGTCTTCCAAGTGCGCTGAATGCAAAAGTGCTTCAACCTGCCCAACAAGGCCCTCGCATTCTCAATGTTGCCCAGCCTCTCTTCATGCTTGATGCTCTTTACTACAAGGCTCTCGCTGTAGGGGCAGTGATGAACGCCCCACAACAGCACCTCCCTGCAACGGTCCAGCTCTCCCATTTCCTCCAACAGCTTGGCATACTCCAACCAAGGTTGAGAGGCTCCAGGGCGAAGATAGACCGCGCGCTCATAGCATAGGGCGGCTTGATGGGGCATGTTGTCGCGTTTGAAGACCTCAGCCAGCTCCAAGCAGACCCGCCAATGAAGGCTGGAGGGGACGGCTCCGCTCAACAGCTGTTGAGCCGCAAAGAGGGCAGCCTTCTGGCTTCCGCTCTCCTTCTCCACCTGCTTAAAGGTCGCCACAAACTCCTTGAACTGTTGCTTGTCTCTGGGGTTGTCCCAGTCGTTATGCTGACCATTCGCTTTGTTATTGTTGGTTGTTGGAGTGGATGCAGTGTTGTTGGCGTTGCTTTCGGCAGAAGAGGAGTACAGCGATTCCTGCTCACTCGTATCAACGACAGCGCAACGACCAGAGTCCTGAGGACTGCTTCCGTCGTAATGAGAGGAGAAGCTTCGGTCGCTCATTGCCCGCTGGTCATCTTCCCAACCGCAAGACGAACTAAAAGTGGGAGAGCTGCTGTAGGAAGAACGAGCTGAAGAGGCAACTGAAGCCGATGCATGCAAGGAGTAGTCCAAACGAGCAGCCTCCAAATGAGCTTCCTCCCATGATGACATGCTTCCTCCCACGAAAGGAGAAGAGTATGTCGCATTGTTGTAATGATGAGCAGCAGCATCCGAAACGAATGTTGCTGATGATGAACGAGGAGGAATGGGCATGGGAGTGGATGCAAAGAAGAACGAAGGAGGAGAACTGGACCGAGAGCATGGCGGTGAGGACAAAGGCGAGAGGGAAGGAGAAGGAGACTGCGAAGATACCGGAGAGGGCTCCTGTGAAGAGGTCGGAGTGGAATCAGTCGAGCTCTTCACAGAGGATGAAGTCGAACAGCAGGACGTCTGATCCAAAGCGCCCCAGCTCATGTCGAAATGGAACAGCGAAGAAGTTGGGGAAGAGTCTACTGCTCTGCCAGAAGATGGAGGAGAACCGATGGGGCTGGGAAGCGACAGTCGTTTCGGTTGTTCATCGCTACCAGTGCACAGAAAAGGAAGATGAAAGTAGCTAAAGCTGGAGGGGGTGGAGTAATGCGGCAAAGGTGTCTTCAGCAGTCGCGTCGGCGGAGAGGAGAACAGAGAAAACTCCGTCGCAGAGGAGAAGGGAGAAGCCGCCACAGACACAGCCAGAGGCGAGCACATGTTGAGAGGCTGATGTGGTTGCTGCTGCTGTTGTTGCGGCGGTTCATTCTCCGCAGACGCCGTAATGTTGTTAGAAGACTTGAGCATCATCATAGGGCTGCACATGAACGAGGAGGAAGAAGTGTGCTGATGAAGCCTGCTGTTGGAGCTAAAGGTGTAGGGAGAAGAGGAAGATGCCGAGACACCAAAGAACTGTGGCTGGTTGCGATGATGCAAAGGAGTGGGAGGAGACATGCTCCTCCCTGGTTGAAGGTTGCTGATCGGAGAGGGCGCCCTCGGAAGCGGTTGCAAAGGAGCACGAGAAACCGTGCCGTAGTGTGCAGAAGAAGGCATCATCACAGGGTGTGAAGGAGAGGGGGCAGGAAAAGGAGAAGCATAGCTGGGCATTCCTCCTGCTCCTCCTGAAGGAGAGGCATGATACGGACTGCCTCCGCGAAACATGTCAAGACCTAATGCTGGGTCTTGGTACCACATGGGCGCCAGAGAAGCCATTCCTCCGTTCTCTATCAGCGAAACGTCCGTACAGTGCTACGTACGGACAGAAAGAGAGAGAGACTTCTTGTGGTGTGTGTGTGTGTTACAAGTGAAAGAGAGAAGAGAGCGAAAGTGAACAGTTATTATTTTTTTCTTTGGGCCGTTAGAGCGCCCAGCAACCGCTGGAAAAATTTTTGGCGGGAAAAGTCTTTTTTTGCGGACATTAAGAGCAGCCAATGGGAAGGTCCGCCCGAAAAGCTTATTAGTTTATCCTAAATTAGACATGTCGACGTTTAATGAAACGCGACTCTTCGTTGGTTTGGGTTGTCTGTTTCCTTGTCTTTTTTTTTGTGTTTTGTGCGGCATCAACTTTCCGGGAGTGCAGTGTATTGTAGCAGCAACTGTAAAGTAGTAATAGGAAAAGTATATAGCAAAAGAGTCATTCTCAACCAGTGAAACAAACACAAAAGACGAAACAATGAGCGACGTGTCAGACATCGAAAGCAGCGAGGAGGAGCAGAAGAAACAACAGGACGCAAATTCAGATGATGACGATGGGTCAGACTACAGCGATGACGATGATTATGACGATGACGACGACTACGATGACGACGAAGACTATGATGAAGATGACGATGACGACGAGTCAGATGAGGCGGGCAAAGAAGCTCTTGCCGAGTTCAAGAACTTCAAGTTGCGAAAGAGCCCTCGATCCCTTCCTTTGAACAAGATCGAAAAGTCCTCCGAGGAGCAGCCTCCCTGGGCCTCCGCTCAGCTTAGAAAAACCCCTCGTGGGGAGTCCAACAACGCAGCCGTCGGCAAAGGTGAGGAGGAAACCGGTGCCCCGTGGAAACTCAACCTTCGAAAGACCAGCTCTGCGCCTCGTCCCACAGGTGGTCCCGACAGTCCAACCTCTCAAGGAGGAGGCGGTGGAGAAGATCAACAAAAGCCAGCATGGATGGTCAACTTGAAGAAGACGCCGCGCTCGCCACGTTCCACGGAAGCAGCTCCCGCCCAACCGCCCCAGCTCAAAGCCGAGGAGCAGGGGGAGGAGTACGTGCCTGAATGGAAGAAGAAGCTTCTCGCCACGAAGAGAGGAGATATGCCCAAGTCTTCCAACAACAATAACGCCCCGCCTGCCAAAAGTTGGGCGGAGAAGCAACAACAGCCCCCACCTTCGCAATCCACCCAACAGCAACAGCCACCACCGGGGTCAAGAGGCCCCCAACAACCACAACAGCAGAGACCACCAGCCAGCCAACAAGGGGGTGGGAGCGGTGGTGGCCCTTCCGGAAGTGTTGTGAGGAAAGAAGGCCCACCAGGTGGAGGCAGCGTTGTGAATAGGGCGCCTCTCTCCTCTTCAACCAATAACGGCGGCATTCCTCCTCAGCAGCTGCCTCGTGAGGGCGCCACGGAGGCTAGCGGAGGAGCTTCTCAGCTTCCTTCCTCTTCCTCTGAGGGCGATGCCACGAAGGGTCACAGCAGAATAGAAAGAGACTCGTCCTCATCCTCAAAGAGTAAGGCAGGCAGAGCGGAGGAAAAGAGTGCAGCCGTGGCACCAGCAGCAGAGTCCAAAGACGAACCATTCACAGCCAACGACGCCCGCAACGCCTACAAGTGCAAGAAAGAGCTGGCCATCCTCAAGCTCCGCTTCGAGCAGGAGGAGAGGCTGCGCCGCAATGCCCAGAAGCGGCTTCGCTCGGCGCACAAGGCCCTCGCCGCCGCCATCAAAGAGCTTGACATTGCCAGGGAGAAGCTGGAGGGGCTCGAGAACTCCCTCGATGAGAAGAGGAGCCGGAAGGCCATGGAGAGGGTGGCCGAGATGGAGCAGAGCCTCATAGTGGAGTTTGGCGAGGAGGCGCTGAGCTCCGACTCGGACCTGGACGTCCCGGGCATGGCCAAGGACAAGGCGGATAAGCGAAGGCGTCGAAAGATGAAGCCGGGGCACGGATCCAAGAAGACCAGGACCAAGAGGGCCACCACCACCGATGGCTCCTCTGCTGCGGGCGTAGCATCGGCTGCCTCCGTTGGCGGGAAGAAGTCCTCTTCTTCTCGTCCTTCCAAGAAAGACTAAACCGGTCTTCTTGGGTGTTGTGTTCGTTTTGATGCGGCTGCAGACGGAAAAAGCCAAAAAGAGAGAGAGAGACTCCACTGTAAAACTGAATAAAACGAGTAAAATTAAAAGTAAAAGCACATAATGGGAAAGGAGGTGTTGTTTTTTTTTTCGTTCAGAAAAAAAGAAGAAAAAAAAACAACCAAGTTCTTCCTTCGTTTTTTTGGTTGGTTGGTTGGTTGGTTGTCGATAAAAAACAAAAAAACAAAACCATCAAACAAGGCAGGTTTTGATGTCATTCTCCTCCAGAAGGTGGCTGTTGGTGGCGACGAGGCGAGTGTTGTTGTTTGAGAGAAGAAAGTGGAGGCAAGGCAGAGGATACGGGTGGGATAGGTTGTTGAGAGGTTGATGATGGTGGATGCCGGTGAAACGAGTCATGGGCATATAATGTAGAAGGAAAAGAAGGGCTAAAACCAAATATAGAGGCATTGTGGTCTAGAGACGACGAGGGCAGAGACAGCATACTGTGCTGCCCCATGAAGCCCGTCGCGTAGGAGGCCGAAGCAGAAGGAGGAGAAGGAAGAAAAGCATCAGGAAAAGCGGTGGAAGAAGTTGAGGGGGTGGTGGCGGCGGTGATGCTTGCCAGAGCAGAGGGCATGGTGGGAGTTGTGGCAGGAATAACAGAGGGAAACTGGTCGGGAGGAGGATGAAGATTAGAATGTTGGTTGGTGGACATGAGGTGATGGCCACCGCCGCCACTGCCACCAGCCGGAGAGAAAGGAGGCAGAGTGCCGATGGACTGCCCCCAGGGAAGCAGGTCTGCTGGGCCAGCATTCGCGGAAGAGGAGGTGAAGGTATGCCTCCTACCCCGTGTTTGAGATGAGGATGAAGAAAAAGAGGAGGAAGATGAGTAAGCATCTCCACTGCCTTTGTGGTGACGTGCGGCGGTAGAGTGACGGTCGTCACGCCGAATGCTGATGGGCTGAGACCGTTGCCCTTCAGAAAGACCTTGATCAGAGAGATTGTGGTTCTCAAGCTGACCGGCAAGCACAGAAACGCTATCCTCCGTGGCTGGCGAGGTTTGCTGGCTCCTACGATTATTAAGGTTGTTGGTCTTTTGTTTACGTTTTCTGAATTGGGAGTTGTCTTTGGTGGATTGACAGTAAGAAGCGTCTCCCTCTGGATAAAGTAGCTCCTCCTCGGTGAAGAACGGGTCCCAGTCCTCCGGCAGAGGCATGCTGCCCTCCATCTCCGGCTCAGGTGATGGGCTAGCTTTCTTCTCTTCGTTAGTGTTGGTATAGGGAGAAGAATGCGCCTCCCTGTGCTCAGCGGAAAGCAGTTTCGGTTTTCTGCGTCGAGGGGATGCTTGTTTTTGTTGCTGAGGATAATGTTGATGTTGGGCATGGGCTTTCTGGAAGGCAGTCTGACTGAGAGACTCACCGCCAGAGGCAAGCAGGCCAGCCTCACCTTGAATAGAGGGCTGGTCGTGATAAGCTTGGTGATGATTAAGCGCTCGGACCAGCAAAGAAGAGGGCGGACTGCTGCCGATGGCATCAGTGGAAGGAGCAGCAGAATTATGAGTGGCGTCAGCTGAGGATCTGGGGCTTTGTTGAGGAGACAAACAGGTGGAAGGGGAGTCGCAAGGTGAAAAGGCAGAAGGAGAGGAAGGAGGAGTTGGGCTGCTGGATTCAGGGCTTGAGTCGCGCTTGTTGGCTGGTTGGTGCAATGGTTGTTTTTGTCGGCGTTGGTTATTCCAGCTAGCTCGTGAGTTGCCTCCCGGCTGGTTTTTTTTGTGACTGGTTGAGGGGGATCTAACAACTTCGTGGCTGTGGCTCTTATTTCGGCCATCTTTGCGAGAGTGCGCTGAAGATCGCCTCATTTGTCGCCGGGCTGCTTGTATCAGAGGCGCCCCATTGCCACTCCGTCTGGGTGATGTCAGTGTAGAGGAGGAGGGCGAAGAAGCAGAAGCGGAAGGGGAAGAAGATGAAGAGGATATAGAACTTGCTAAAGAAGAGGAGGAAGGAGGAGAGTAGGCAGAACCAGATGATGGGCCACTATTCCCAGTTCCTCGCCGGGTATTCCCTGATGCTTCCTTTTTAACCCTAGCAGGACTATATTGACCACCGCTGCAATTGCCAGGATCCAACGAGGGAACTACTCCGCTCGTTGCAGTACCTCTTTGTTGGTATTGTTGATGGTGCGGATGGTGCTGATGCTGATGATGGGAGCGGGTTTGGCCGCCTCCTCGTTGGGCACTACTAACAGCCGGGAATCCAGGCGGACCAAGGTGCTGCCTTCCTCGCTGAGCTTTTGGAGGACTGTGAGGGGGAGATGTAGGGGCGTTCATGCTATAAGATCTTGCTCGTGCCTTCAACTTGCGAACAGCAGCACTGCTGGGAGGAGATCCTCCCTCGCCTGTTGATGGGGCCACCATCGAGGAAACGGTGAGAGTGGGTTGGGGAGGTGGTGGACCTCTATAGGTGGCCACCCCGCCACTGGAAGTCAGCGTGGCAGCGGCACGATGTGTAGAACGATGAGGAGAGGCATGATGCTGATGCGCATTATGATGATGGTGAGGGTGATGGTGCTGATAATGCAGCCGTTGCTGTTGTGTTCGTAGAGAACCAACCCCAGTACCACCAGCTGCCACTCGACCCCGGGAAGCCCCAGCAGAAGTGGAGGCGTTTATGTGGGTATAGGCTTGGGAAGCAGCCGCCATCATACGCAAATAATTCTGCTGAGCAGGGGAGAGGTCCGATACGCTGGTGGGGAGGCCAGCTGCCCTGGTGGGCGTCATTCCTGGTACGGAAACGTTGGCAGCAAGCTGACCGCCACGACCCCTACCTCCCCTCACGCCTCTGCCACGACCGCGGCTAAAGGCACCCAGGTCTGTGCCTGGAGGAGGAAAGGAAGCAGGGAAGTGGGGTGGGTGCCCTCCTCCTGCTGCTACAACTGGACCATTTGTAAAAGCCAAGAGGTTGGTTCCCAGTGGTACAAAGCCAGTAGGGACTGCCTGCTGTTGCTGATGCTGATGTTGATGCTCGAGAACTGCAGGAATGGATTTCTTGGGCATGGGTGGAGGGACGAATGGACCCCCATAAGGTTCTCCCAGCATAAAGGGATGGAAAGAAGCCTGCTGTGGGGACCATCTGTCCTCTGGATCTAATCGAAGCATGCCCTTAATCAAATCTGTAAAGCTCTCTCGCTTTGTCCGTTCTTTTGTTTTTTGTTTTTTTTTTGTTTTGAGTAACTTATGCGTCACGTTTGTAATGGGAGAAAGAAAGTACCTTCTTCCCGGGCCTCAGGGGAGAGATTTTTCTTAAAGCGATAGCCCTGGATTATTTGATGAAGATCATTCGATGGAAAGTACCGCTTCGACTGCTGCACTGAAATATTTTGTTCCTAAAATTGTTGAAGATTAATTAAATTCGCTTGGTATGCAACTCAAAATCCAAAATGATGCAGAGCAAAGGACATACCTGAGCATACTGCTCCTCGCTTTTGAATTGGTATGCGAAGGTACCATCCTCTCGTGGATACTTGTTATAAAATTTGTCTACAAACTTGCCTTCTGACAGTAATGCATCAGGTGGATCACTGGTACGAGTGAGTGTAATAGTCAGTTGTGAGAAAAAAAAAGCGACGCCAGAGAGTGAACTTTACCCCAGCATTTCGATGATTCGAGCAAGCTGGTTGTGTTCATTGTGACCAGGAAAGAGAGGAAGCCCAAGAAAGAGCTCAGCTACAAGACAACCGAGCGACCACATATCAATCTTCGATGTATATCTACAACCAAGAATGACTTCAGGGGATCGGTAGAAGCGTGACTGTATGTAAGTATAGATAGTTTCGTGCTCCCAACAAGCACTGCCAAAATCTATGACCTTGATTTCTGGAGACCCCGTTTGGCTATTAAATGGGATTATGTGTTACACTTCATCAGAGAGAGAGAGAGAGAGAGAGAGAGAGAGAGAAGAGGAAAGCAAAGAAGGCGTACTTCCGAAGTAGAATGTTTTCTGGCTTAAGGTCACAATGAACGAGCCCACACTCGTTCAATGCTTCCAAGGATTTTAATATCTGCTTTAAGAAGATGCGGATGAGGTTGGTAGAAAGTCCAAGGTAGCGTTTCTGCTTTAAGACCTCAAAGAGGTTCAGGCTCAACAGCTCAAAGACGAGGCAGAGATGGTTTCGGTCCACAAAATGATCGATCATCTCCACCATATTGAATGTATCTGGATCGTAGTTACTATTCAGCTGAAATAAGATAAAGAATGTCAGTCAGAGAGCGAGAGAGAGAGAGAGAGAGAGAGAGAGAGAGAGAGAAAGAAACGACAAGATAGACAGATATGACAAGAAAGCAAGAAAGAAATATGTAATGAAAGAAACTTGACAAACATACCAATTCAAGAATTTGCAGTTCAAATTTGCCTTGGTTAGTGTAGGCGAGGCGATTCCGGACGACCTTGATCGCCACAATGTCACCCGTGTCCAATTTTTTGCACTTGACCACCTGGCCAAAGGTCCCTTGCCCTAACAAGTCCAATACGAGGTATCTGTTTGTTGGAAAGAAAAGGTGTACGAATGAGCAATTACAAAAAAGAGAGCGAGGGTGATCGTAACCTCTTTCTTTCGGGGAGACCTAAAACGTCGCCCACGTAAAGGATGAGATCAGCGTTGACATTGTCGTAGTTATAGTTATCCACCCCTTGAGAAGGCTTCGTTAGCACTCTGCGAGGATTAGAACTGGGCATGTAACGAAATTCTGGGTTGCAGCGTCGAAAGAGACTCAAAATGTCTCGAGTGACCAGGTGCACCAGCTGGTTCGTATTCGCAAAGTATTAGGAAGAAGGAAGAAGGAAGGAAATCAAGACCAAGCACAATCACCAACAAAGACTGAGAGAAAGAAACAAGCAAAGAGGCGAGAGAGAGGAAAGGGAAGAACGCCACACCGATGACGAAGACACGGTTCCGGCAGTCAGGGCGTTTTTGGACCCAGAGTGAACGGGCGAGAACGCACTGAAAGGGTGCTGGCCGGGTGCCAGTAAGACCTCAGTAGCCATGGCTGTTGCCGCGGGCTGATGATAGTCCACAGTAGTTCCTCCCCCTCCTCCTCCGTTATTGTTGTTGTCATTATGGTCCATTCTCAGCCGCAGTGGTTGTTGTGAGGGGTGGTGGCCTCAAAATAAAAAAAAAGAAATCCTAGGATTGAAGGTTATGTGTGTAGGCTGGAAGGAAGAGGAGGGGAGAGGGAAGCGCAAATAATAAAAAAAAAAGGAGTACCACCACCCTTTCTCCTTTCCCCCCTTGGGCCAGTTGTTGTTCCACAAAAGAAAAAGGTCTGGGCGAAAGTGGTGGCGGCGTTTTTTTTTTTCAAAGTGTTTGTCTCTTGGTGAGCAAAGGGGCTTCAAGCGAGAGTTGACCGCCAAATCGACCAGCGTAGCGGCACACACTGCGTGTCTCCAGATCCACAATAAAAGAAGAAGGGAGGGTGGCGAAGGAAAAAGAAATAAAGAGAAAGAAAGAAAGAACAAAGGGAAGAAAAAAAGATGAGAGAAAAAGAGGGTGAAAAAAAAAGAAATGAGTTTTTTGGTTGTCGCGGTGATCCGATTGAGTTTCGGTTGTTGAGCCAAAAAAAAGAGAGATGAGTTTTGAGGCACTTTCTTCTGTTTTTTTTTTAAATTTTGGGTTACTTTTTTTTTCAACGTAAAAAAAAATCCTGTCGACGGAAAAAAATCTGTCCACCATTTGTGCACAAGGGGAGCAACTAAACACCAACACTGCACAAATTCTGTTCGATTGCTTCACCATCTGTGCGGGAAAGGGTAGAAAAAGAGCCACAGAGTTCTTTGGGCCACCAAAAAAAAAAAAAAAAGAAAGTAGCAAGAAAGTAGCGGCTCGGTTGATTGGACGACTCTCTCTCTTCTTGTAGAGGACCGAAACAGTTTTTAAGAAAATGGGTTGCAATTCATCCAAGAGCGGAGGTAATCGCTCGCTGCGCTACTCATTCTTTTTTTTGAGAAAAAAAATGTTAACTTTTGGGGTGGGGCAGACGTGCAGGAGGCAAGAAAGAGGGAGCGTCAGCAGGCGCAGACGGCAAGCAAGCAGCCCGCTCAGTTCCCTGGTTCGAGCAAGGCCACCAGCAGTAGGCCTATTGGCGCGCAGGGTGGTCCTTCGGGTGCCTCGGACGGGTAGGTCCTTCAACGCTCCTCACTTTAAAATAGCCATTACCACCCTTTTCGCTGTTCTTTTCCCCTGCCTTTTTCTTTTTGTCTGTCAACTGTTCTGCTTGTTCTTGTGCTCGTGCTCGTGCTTCTTCTTCTGTCTCTCTGTCTGTCTCTGTCTCTCTCTCTGTCTCTCTCTTCTCTCTCTTCTTCTTCTTCTTCTTCTTCTTCTTCTTCTTCTTCTTCTTCTTCTTCTTCTTCTTCTTCTTCTTCTTCTTCTTCTTCTTCTTCTTCCTCTCCCTCTTCCTCTTTTTCTCTAACTGATCATTACGTAGAGAGGAGATCAAATTTGGAACGTCATACACGGATAGACGCCAGGGAGAAAGTGACTATCTCAAAAACCTTGTTGAAAAGACCTCACAGTATGTATCATGTTAATTTGCAGCAAATTCCCCTTCGCGTTCCTTATCTTTCCTGTGCTACGCTGGATGTCATTTGCCAACACATTTGCAAAAATAGGAACCTCATCGATGTGTCTCAGTCAAATGTAGGAATGGACGCCACTACCGTAGAGCAACGCAAAAAGGATTACAGGTACCGTGTACTTACCGTGTTGTTTTTGCTATTCTCCTTCTTCCTTCTTATACTGTACTGTGTCTCTTTGCTTCTCTCTTCTTGTTGATGCTTTGGATTGGTAATTGTCTTTTGTAGGGAACGAGAAAGCGTACGGTCTGTGTTAGAGAGCGCTGTACCTGCTATCTCTTTGCTGTCCCTGCCTGCCGCTTCCACGACTGCAGAAGACATTCCAGCTTTGCTCTCTTCTCTTGTTGAAGCACCAAAACTCCAATTCGTATGTATCTTTTTTTTTCCTCACGGCCCAACCTCTTGTAGCCTTACTCTCTCTCTCTCTCTCTCTCTCTCTCTCTCTCTCTCTCCTCTGAATACAGATGGGAACATGCGGCCAGGAGCTGAGCAGCGCCTTTCTGGACATGACCGTGCAAGACTGCGGCGACTTAGTCATTCCCTTTGGCTCTGCCACGTAAACCGCGACCGATTTTTTCTCACAAAAAAACAAAAATAATTGCTTGATTATCGACAAATATCGACCCATTTCTAATTTACGTCGACAAATGGTCGACAAATATAGACGTCACGAAAACACCCAACAAAAAAAAAACACAAAGTACAAAAATAGCTCCACAGGGAGAAACAAGGCTTGAGGAGGGAAGAAGGCCGTAACAAATGGGGGGCAGACTGATGGCCTATGCGTGTCTTAGCACGCTAGCCACAGCGGCTGTTGTTGCCAACACTTTCAAAACGCATAACCAGTTTTTTCCAGCTGTGGTGCACCTCACTCAGTCGAAACCTTGCTTGATGGTTTGGACCACATCGCATTATTTTGTTTTTTTTGAGTTCTTTGTTCGCTTGTTTCGTTAACAAAATGGCTGCCGTACGAACGAGCAGGTGCTGGGTAACTTGGGCATTGTATTTACCATCCTTTTTGGCCACATAATCAAAAAGCTCTTTCTTGGTACCCTTCGAGAGATTGAAGTTGAGGTTGGTATTACTTTCTCTCTCTCTCTCTCTCTCTCTCTCTCTCTCTCTTGCTTTCTCATTCTCTCCCACACATCATTCTTTTTTTGTTTGTCTGATGGAATTGGATTGTTCGTAGCATTTGACTGAGCGTATATGGGCCACTATCACCGACACCCTGCTTGCTATGACCATCTTTCGCAATGAGTTCAACATTCTGTTCTTCGCTCTTTTTACTTCCCTTCTGTTCCTGAAGATCTTCCACTGGCTTGCAAACGACCGTGTGGATTATGTTTGTTCTCTCTCTCTCTCTCTCTCATTCATTCACTCACCTTATGCTCGAAAAATGTTACAGCTGCAACAAGCCCCTCCCACGTCCAACCTGGTCTACGTGCGCCTGCTAGCTTTGATGTGTCTCTCCTTGTCAGCCGATTTGACGCTACTTTCCCACTCGGTCTCGGCGACTCTGGCGCATGGCCCTTCCATGATGCTTCTCTTTGGGTTTGAGTTTCTGCTTTTGGCCTCTACGGCGCTTTCAACCATGGTCAAGTTCGCTATCACTGTATTTGACAACTATCGAGAGGGTACATGGGACAGGAAAGGAGCCATCATACTCTACCTCGAGTTCTTCACAGACATATTCCAACTGCTGGTCTACCTCGTTTTCTTCGCCATCGTGATGGTTCACTATGGTCTTCCTTTGCACATTGTGCGCAACGTTTACTTGACCATACGGTCTTTGAAGCAATGCATCAACACGCTGATCAGCTATCGCAGGGCTACTGCCAACATGAACGAAAGGTTTGTTTGTTTGTTTGTTTGTTTGTTTGTTTGTTTGTTTGTTTGTTTGTTTGTTTGTTTGTTTGTTTGTTTGTTTGTTTGTTTGTTTGTTTGTTTGTTTGTTTGTTTGTTTGTTTGTTTGTTTGTTTGTTTGTTTGTTTGTTTGTTTTGGGTTTTGTTCGTCTCCTTTCCAGTGATAAAGGCAGAGAAGACTGAGCTACCCTATTTCCTTCGTAATTCTTTTCGTGCTTGCTATCAACGATTTAGATTCCCCGATGTCACTCCAGAGGAGTTGGCTGACTCAGAGCAGATCTGCATCGTGTGCAGAGAGGACATGACTCATGGAAAGAAGCTACCCTGCGGCCACATTCTGCACTTCAACTGTCTTTTGAACTGGTTGCAGCGCCAACAGACCTGTCCCATTTGTCGCATGTCAGTATTAGCCGCACCCCCTCAACAAGCGCAACGGCAACAACAACAGCAGCAGCAACAGCAACAGCAACAGCAACAGCAACCACAACGACACCAACATCAACCACAACATGGTGACGACTATCCAGGAGCTCATCGTCTTTATAGAGAGCACCAAGAACCATTCGCCGGCCGAGAAGGACCATACCCTTCTTCTTCCTCCTCCTCTGCTTCTTCCTCTTCTTCGGCAGGAAGCTCGTCGCACCAAGCGGGAGGAGCTTCCCTCCTCGACACAGAACCCATTCAGCTGCTTCAGATACTTCAGATCCAAGTGGCTGAGCTACAAGAGCAAATGGCCCACATGCAGAGGCAGTTGGCTGACATGCAGAACAAACAAGGGCCAACTTCATCCACTGCCAACTCTTCCTCTTCCTCCTCCTCCTCCTCTGATTCCACATCTACTGCGCAAGGAGTAATAGAGGGAATGGCAGGAGGAGAAGAGGATGATGACGATCCAACCTCTCTTAACGCGCTACGACGGAGACGACTCCTCCACTTCTCCAAATGAGTGCTGATGATGAAAAGAAAGGTCGTGCACATTCCGGCAATTGACAAATGTACAGTTATAAACCACGGCCCGTGGTAACTCCCATCCTTATTATTATCAACAACAACAGTCAACACATGTTACAACAGAGATGAAGAAGAAGAAGAAGAAAAGGAACGTTTCACGTATTTCTTTGCTGTCTTCTCTGCTTCTTTCTCTTCTCTCTCTTTTCTCTCTCTTCTGTTTTCAGTTGGTTTTAGTGGGTTTGATTGTTTGCTAATTGTTGAGATGGTACTAGTTGTTGCTGCTGTGGCCGTTGTTGTTCTTGTAGTTGGGGTTGAAGTGGCGATTGAAGTTGTTGTTGTTGCGATGGAGAAGTTGCCAACGGAGAAGCAGAGGAAGGAAGGAAGTGGTCAGCCGGTGCGCATCCAAACCTGCGTTTCAAGCGGGTGCCTTCAAACATGCTGTACGTCGGTTCTGGCGAAGTTGAGTTTTGGGCTGGTGCTGCTACCGTCGGTTCCTGCCCCTTCATTCCACGGGCGAAAAAAAAAGTAAGAACACACCCAAGCAAGAAGGAAAGAAAGAGAGGTAAGCGGTCCCCTTCAAACCTTTTTGTGGAAGTTTTTAAGTTTTTCAAACTTTTGTCTAAGGTTGGTTTTTTCTGGGGAGGAGGGAGGAGGGGGCGTCGTTGTTTGTTGTTTTGGGGCAGCAGCTACGGGAGGACCATAAGAAGGTGCGACGACTTTAGTTTTTTCGGTCTGTGGCTTGGCGCTACCGCGCACCAGAGGCTCAACATTTGGAAGCGGAGGTGGGCGCTGTTGATGATGGCCTGTCGCGATCAACAACAAGCGCGGGGGCTGCGCAAAGGAAACAGAGAAAAAACGAACCTCACGGGTGTTGTACCACCAAACGCCGCCAACGGCACCGAGCCCAACCAAAGAGGCCACGGTGAAGCCCAAGGACTGCCTTCGGGTGAGCGGGTTCCTCCCTAGCAACATCCTCTGTTTTAAAGTTTCTATCTCAGGGAAGATGCACCGGTTCGAACCTCACTCCCCCCCATTTTTCTAGGAAGATGCACCGGTTCGAACCTCATCCCCCCCCCCATTTTTTCTAGGAAGATGCACCGGTTCGAACCTCACTCACCCCATTTTTCTGATCGGCTGTTTTTTTTTGTCGGTTGGCCAAACAGCGCGAGAGCCGCTTGCTCTCCTTTGGGAAAGTACGGCGAAAGAGGAAGAGGGGGAACCCCGGAAGGGAATTTCAACACACATACACACAAACCAAGGGAGGGGAAGCAAAACCAGGGGAGGAAAACGTTCTTTTTTCTTCCGAACCATGGGCAGGGACGATGTGGCCTTGTTGGTGTTGCTGCTTTGGCGGTGGGCCATCGTTGCAGGGCCGCTGATGGCAGGATTTGCGGAGAGGGCGGGAGCGGTCCAAAATTTGACGTTCATAGAGCTGGCGGCCTTACCTCCTGGTGGATCGAATGATGTGTACACTACCAACTACAAGCCTATAGAAGACGAGACCTGGTACGTCGGATTTGACGCGGACAAACCCTTTGTTGTCAACTGGAGTACGTCCTTCATAAGGCTCTCGTCTGATCGATAGGGATTAATATGCGTTTTGCTGTCCAAACAGAGACTCTTACTTTACGTCGTGAGGCCACGGTTGGTGAGGTTCGCAAGTGGTACTCTGCGATGTCAGGTACAGCCATCATTGGTGATACAATCTACAATCTCAATGGGAGGATCGATCCCCCTCAACACCCAGATGAGGCGTGGGCTCTAGGTATGTTGTTACTTTTGTAAACTGCTCTTCTCAGACAAGCATTTTACAAAAAATTGTTGGTTTTCCCCACAAAGACACGACAACCAAGGTTTGGAGGCAGGTGACACCACCTGGAGTTCAGCGACGTGGCACAACCAGCCTTGTCAAAAACAACAAACTCTGGGTTTGGGGAGGGTTCAACAGCGGGTACTACCAAAATCTTTTTGCTGAATACAACCCAGGTTGGGCAATTTTTTTTGTGTTCGTTTCCTTTGGCAACCCGCCGACAGACTAACCACTTCGTTCAAGCGACGCGAGTGTGGACGAACAGAGCGGGGTTTGGTACTGGTGCTGCCTTCGCAGCCGGAGTCACCTTTGGACCGTATCTCATATTCCATGGCGGAGAGATTCCCAACGCCTCCGGGGCTGTAACAAGTCAAATAATTCGCTATGACCCTACACAGTTGCAGTGGAGTGGCATCACTCCCACACGCACTTTGCCCGGCCGTCGGTTCCACAAAATGTTTGCTGATGAGGAGGAACTCACCATTTGGATTGTGGGAGGTCTGCCTCCCGGATTATCTTCCTTCCGTCTTCGGTTCAACTCATTTGAAGACACAAACCCTGAAGTTGAAGAGTATGGCTATCACGCTCCTATTCGAAGCATGTTTCTCCACCCCGTCAGAAAGAGAGTGTTCGTTACAAGTGAGTACTACTGTTATCGAGACCAGGTTACCTCTTTGCTTATTCTTGCTTAGGTGACACGGTCAGCGAGCTTCGCTTGAAATGCAACTATGAGGGAGGGTGTCCCTTGAGTGGACATGTGCAGTGCCCCCCCAGCTTTCCTTTCAGGTTCGCTTCCAAACACCTCTTTCATCATTTGACAAAGAAAGAAATGGTCATGGTTGGCTCGCTGACCGTTGTGGTGTGCTGCTTGCAGGTGTCCCTCAGGGGATTGCACAGAAGACCCCCAAACCTGCCACAGCATCAAGCCAGCCTGCCAAGAAGACAACATGATCCCATGCTTCAATGGAGAGTGTGGGCAATCTTGTGAGGATTGCATCGCCAAGCGGGACTTCCCCTGTGATGCGGGGAAGGTGGTGTGTTGTGATGGCTCTTGTCAGGCGGATTGGCAGGATTGTCCCTCTGTGAGCTGTTCCTGGGAACGCCCCGTCCGGTCTGTGTTCCTTTGCAACCCCAACTGCCTTCCTTCTCCCCACTCGCACTTTTTCTTTCGCGCACCGCTCATCCACTCCAAAAGGAGGTAAAACTGACATGCTTTTTGACTAGGTGTTTCACAGGGAAATGCGAGGCCAGCACCGAGGGATGCGCAGTCGTTCCGGTGGGGACATGTGGGCCAGGGACAGCACTGTGTTTGGATGGGGTTTGTCGAGAGCCCCGCGATTGCCAGGACATGAGTGCAGACAATTATTCGCTGGATCTGTGCATGCCACACTCCATGATGTGTTGGGACATGTCATGCAACACCACGGTGAGCTTCGACCCCCCCTTTTCGTTCTTTGCTTTTCGCTGTTTGTTGTTGTTGTAACCGCTCAATGCAAGGGGTGTGCGGAACCCGAGGAATGCAGTGGTGGAGGGGTGAGGTGCTGGGATGAGAGATGCGTGGATGACATCACGCAATGTCCTCCAGCCTTGAAGGCCGTCCGCATGGCCCCGTTCTCTGCTGTGGTTCACAATGGTGGTCCAGGCGGCACCATTTTGGTACCTCCATAGGCTTAGTCTACCCCCCAGTGCTTTAAGCTTACCATTTTTATTCAACAAAAACAACAAACAACACAGCAACTGCCATTGAGGGACTGGAACAGCAAGGAAGAGTTTGGCACAGTCACCCTGCTCACAAGTGATTTGCCAGCATCGGTGGTGGTGAAGGTGTCCAGGGCATCCTTTCACTTGATCAACCAGCATGAGGAAGTGCTGGATGACAATGAGAACAGGTATCACATCGTGGGTCCTTGTTTCCTTCTTTCAACGCAACAGGTGGTTGTCCTGCCCACCACCCCTTGGATTATCATCCACATGCAGCTTCCCTTCTACAACTCTGAGGTGAGGCCTCTTTTCTTTTCTTTTCTTTTCTTTTCTTTTCTTTTCTTTTCTTTTCTTTTCTTTTCTTTTCTTTTCTTTTCTTTTCTTTTCTTTTCTTTTCTTTTCTGTTCTTTCTTTTTTTCTCTTCTCTTCTCTTTTCTTTTCTATCTGGTCCCTTTCTTAACCAACGCACTTTACACATCGACAGCGAGCGGAACACCTGCATTTGGCAGCATTTGACTCAGGAGGAAGAGGCGCTTTACTCCCAACTGAGGGGACAAAAACTGAGGCCCCCCTGGTCCAACTCTTAGCAAGTGCCTCTGCCTTGGCAAGCTTCTGCCCGGTTGCACCAACGGGCAGCATCTGCGGAAATGGTGTGCTTGAGCATGACGAAGACTGTGATGCAGGCCCACTCAACAGCAACGGCCCTGATGGCCCCTGTCGGAAGGGCTGTCGAGCACGAAGGTGTGGAGATGGCATCCTCGATCCTTCCTTTGGAGAGTTGTGTGATGCAGGACCAGCCAACTCAGACCAAAAGGATGCACCCTGTCGTCTGGACTGTCGGCCAAAGCGCTGCGGAGATGGCATTCTGGACAGCGGAGAGCGTTGTGACAAAGGCGGGCTCAACTCCAACTCCAACCCTCGGGTTTGTCGCTCGGACTGCACGCTCTGTGGAGATGGCGTTCTGGATGCCTCCCACGAGAAGTGTGATGATGGCTTGGAGGCTGGCCTCTGCGTGCAGTCCGGGTGCAGCTGCCCTGCTTCCTGCCCTTCCCCTCTGCTCCGCAAGATGGTCAGCCAACGCTGTGACTGCTTTTGTCCTGCTGGTCAGGTGAGAGATGGAGATGAATGCAGGGAGGCCTCGGCCCCACCCACCAATCCTTCCACCGATGGTTGCTCACCAGGCCTTCCCTGTCTCGGTGATGTCTTGCTCGTCATTGCCCCCACCTCCACCAATGGTGGGGACAGCAGCAGTGCGAGTGAAGGTGGCAAAAACACCACCATCACGGTGTTTGAGAAGACCACCAACACGCCAGTGCTGGTGGCGGAGCTGAAACACGTGACCAAGTCCGTGTTGGTGGAGATCAAGAGTGTGAAACCGGAGCAGCACACCCCACAGCTCCCTTCCAATCTTCGAGTCATCTCACAAGCCGTTGAGTTGGATGTTGTGATTGGAGCGGTGAAGGCGGAGGAGGAGGGCAACAGCACCGCCAGCAGCAGCAGCAGCAGCAGCAGCAGCAGTGGCAGTTCCAGCGAAGAGGAGAGTCAACAAGTGGTGGTCTTGACATTCAGCTTGGGTCCCACCCACCAATTCCCTGGACTGCTGAGCGGAAATCAAACGGCATTCCTTGGCAGCGCTCCTGCTCCTCCTTCTTCGTCCACCTCTTCTTCATCCTCGTCATCAGGTGGAAGCGAAAGCGAGACCAAATGGAAGAAGGCAAGCAAACCCATGACCCTCACCATCAAGAATGATGTCCTCTTTGCCTCAGACCAAGTGACCAAGACGAATGGGGAGGGCTCCACCCGCTACATCGTGCTGATGAGTGCCCAGGAGGAAGAGGACGGGGGAAGTGGTGGCAGCTTGTTCATCATCATTGGGGCATCGGTGGGTGGTGCTGTCCTTGTCGCGATTGTTGTTACTGTTGCCGGTACGCTCTACTGCGCTATCAGGAGGAGTCGTTTCAAATCACTGCTAGAGAGCAGACTCTCGTTAAAGCAGCTCAGCATGCCGGGGAACCCTTGAGAAAAGCCTCTGTATTTATATATGTATTTATTTTTTTCTTCTTCAGTGTTGTTATGTCTTTGGTTCTTTTTGGTGTTGTTGTTGAGCCGGGCTTGCGCTCTTTCTACGTTTGCGGTGCGGGGGGAATTGTCCTTTCGTTGTGTTGACGTTCTCCTTTTTTGATGAAAACGCCTCTTCGCTGTATCAGTTTATTTCTTGTTTGCAAGAACCAACGGAAGGCAGGAAGCATGCGGGCGTAATAACACAACTAACAGGGACCATCTTACCTTTAGCAAACATGAACAGACGCCGTGACTTGTTTTGGCGGCGGGTCATCGCAACATTGCTTGCGGTGTGGATGGGAGGCGTTGCTGTGAGGTCCGAGGCGGGTCAAAGCATAATATTCACAGAGTTGACGCCCATACCCAGTGGGCCTTCAAAAGTGTTTACTGTAAACTACATACCGTCTAAAGACGAGACATGGTATATAGGGCAGGACCTGTATTCCCCGTTCATTGTCAATTGGCGTACGTTCGGGGCAAAGATCTCTCCCCCTATTCAAACTGGACTAATCTGTTCGGCTTGACGTAATGCAGAAAACCAGACCATCTACAGGGAAGGCATTATACTAGAGGGAGGTCCACTAACGTGGGATAACGCCGCCTTCGGCACAGCCATTCTTGGGGACTTACTCTACAGCTTCAATGGAGAAACGGAAGGTCAAATCGTCGACCAGATGTTTGCTTTAAGTGCGTCTTGCTCTTCTTCTGTTGCACGGAAAAGAATGGTTTAACTTGTCTTATTCGGTCAACAAAGACACCACAACCAAGAAATGGAGCCCTGTGTCGTCAGTGGCTTGGCTCAGATCCGCCACTACAGTTTTGAGCTATGACCACACACTGTGGGTGTATGGAGGGTTGGATTATGAAGGGAGGCCACTTGATGTATTTGAATGTTACGAACCAGGTGAGTGTTGAACTCTTGTGATTGACTTTTTGTTGGCAGCTTACTCCCTAGCAAACCACATTTTACAGTAAATAGTACGTGGAGAGAACTTGGTTGGTTTGGGGTTCGTGCCGCGTACGCAGCTGGCGTCACCTTCGGAAGGTATCTCATATTCCATGGCGGGATAAGCCCAACCGGGCCGACGGGGCAAATCCTTCGCTATGACCCTGATGCGCTGCAATGGACCGCTCTCGCTCCTCACGAAGATTTGGCAAGTCGACATGCTCATTATATGTTTGCTGATGAGGAGGAACTCACCATTTGGATTGTTGGGGGATACCCTACAGACGCACCCTCTTATCGCCTTCATTTCACAACGTTCGGCGACACACGCCCCCAGGTGGAAAAGTTTAACTCTAACCCCACAATTAATAGCATTTTTCACCATCCCATCCGAAGAAGAGTGTTTTCCAATGGTGCGGCTACATTGAACACATTGATTTTCCAATTCTCACCTTTTGTCCTGCCCACGAAACCAAAGATCAACTTTTGTTTGGGGAGCTTCGCTTAGAGTGCAACTATGAGGGAGGGTGTCCCTTGAGTGGACATGTGCAGTGCCCCCCCAGCTTTCCATTCAGGTTCTCTTCCAAACACCTCTTTCATCATTTGACAAAGAAAGAAATGGTCATGGTTGACTCGCTGACCGTTGTGGTGTGCTTGCAGGTGTCCCTCAGGGGATTGCACAGAAGACCCCCAAACCTGCCACAGCATCAAGCCAGCCTGCCAAGAAGACAACATGATCCCATGCTTCAATGGAGAGTGTGGGCAATCTTGTGAGGATTGCATCGCCAAGCGGGACTTCCCCTGTGATGCGGGGAAGGTGGTGTGTTGTGATGGCTCTTGTCAGGCGGATTGGCAGGATTGTCCCTCTGTGAGCTGTTCCTGGGAACGCCCCGTCCGGTCTGTGTTCCTTTGCAACCCCAACTGCCTTCCTTCTCCCCTCTTTTTCTATTGTGCCTCGCTCTCATCCGCTCCAAATGGTAAACTAACATCCTTTCTTGAACAGGTGTTTCACAGGGAAATGCGAGGCCAGCACCGAGGAATGTGGAGTCGTTCCGGTGGGGACATGTGGGCCAGGGACAGCACTGTGTTTGGATGGGGTTTGTCGAGAGCCCCGCGATTGCCAGGACATGAGTGCAGACAATTATTCGCTGGATCTGTGCATGCCACACTCCATGATGTGTTGGGACATGTCATGCAACACCACGGTGAGCTTCGACCCCCCCTTTTCGTTCTTTGCTCTTCGCTGTTTGTTGTTGTTGTAACCGCTCAATGCAAGGGGTGTGCGGAACTCGAGGAATGCAGTGGTGGAGGGGTGAGGTGCTGGGATGAGAGATGCGTGGATGACATCACGCAATGTCCTCCAGCCTTGAAGGCCGTCCGCATGGCTCCGTTCTCTGCTGTGGTCTACCATGGTGGTCCCCCTGGCAACATTTTGGTATCACTCCTACCGTTGGCTGCTTCACCAACGAGATATTTAGTCTCTTGAGCTTGAATGACATTCAACAAAACATAAAATAACACAGCAACTGCCATTGAGGGACTGGAACAGCAAGGAAGAGTTTGGCACAGTCACCCTGCTCACAAGTGATTTGCCAGCATCGGTGGTGGTGAAGGTGTCCAGGGCATCCTTTCACTTGATCAACCAGCATGAGGAAGTGCTGGACGACAATGAGAACAGGTATCACATCGTGGGTCCTTGTTTCCTTCTTTCAACGCAACAGGTGGTTGTCCTGCCCACCACCCCTTGGATTACCATCCACATGCATCTCCTTATTAACAACCTCCAGGTCAGCATTACCCTTCTGTTGTATGAAATATATGCCTGACCAGCTGAATTATTGGTGTCATACGCACCAACAGCTTACGGACTACCTGCGATTGGCACAATTGGATAGTGGAGAGGAAGCCAGTCTCTTATCAACAGAGGTGACAACGACACCAGGCAGTTTCTCGGTCCAACTCTCAGCCAACTCTTCTGCCTTGGCAAGCTTCTGCCCGGTTGCACCAACGGGCAGCATCTGCGGAAATGGCGTGCTTGAGCATGACGAAGACTGTGATGCAGGCCCACTCAACAGCAACGGCCCTGATGGCCCCTGTCGGAAGGGCTGTCGAGCACGAAGGTGTGGAGATGGCATCCTCGATCCTTCCTTTGGAGAGTTGTGTGATGCAGGACCAGCCAACTCAGACCAAAAGGATGCACCCTGTCGTCTGGACTGTCGGCCAAAGCGCTGCGGAGATGGCATTCTGGACAGCGGAGAGCGTTGTGACAAAGGCGGGCTCAACTCCAACTCCAACCCTCGGGTTTGTCGCTCGGACTGCACGCTCTGTGGGGATGGCGTTCTGGATGCCTCCCACGAGAAGTGTGATGATGGCTTGGAGGCTGGCCTCTGCGTGCAGTCCGGGTGCAGCTGCCCTGCTTCCTGCCCTTCCCCTCTGCTCCGCAAGATGGTCAGCCAACGCTGTGACTGCTTTTGTCCTGCTGGTCAGGTGAGGGATGGAGATGAATGCAGGGAGGCCTCGGCCCCACCCACCAATCCTTCCACCGGTGGCTGCTCACCAGGCCTTCCCTGTCTCGGTGATGTCTTGCTCGTCGTTGCCCCCACCTCCACCAATGGTGGGGACAGCAGCAGCGAGAACGGAGAAAACAAGGTCATCACGGTGTTTGAGAAGACCACCAACACGCCAGTGCTGGTGGCGGAGCTGAAACACGTGACCAAGTCCGTGTTGGTGGAGATCAAGAGTGTGAAACCGGAGCAGCACACCCCACAGCTCCCTTCCAATCTTCGAGTCATCTCACAAGCCGTTGAGTTGGATGTTGTGATTGGAGCGGTGAAGGCGGAGGAGGAGGGCAACAGCACCGCCAGCAGCAGCAGCAGTGGCAGCAGCAGCAATGGCAGTTCCAGCGAAGAGGAGAGTCAACAAGTGGTGGTCTTGACATTCAGCTTGGGTCCCACCCACCAATTCCCTGGATTGCTCAAAGGCGATCAAACGGCATTCCTTGGCAGCGCTCCTGCTCCTTCTGCCCTCACCTCTTCTTCATCCTCATCATCGTCATCAGGTGGAAGCGAAAGCGAGACCAAATGGAAGAAGGCAAGCAAACCCATGACCCTCACCATCAAGAATGATGTCCTCTTTGCCTCAGACCAAGTGACCAAGACGAATGGGGAGGGCTCCACCCGCTACATCGTGCTGATGAGTGCCCAGGAGGAAGAGGACGGGGGAAGTGGTGGCAGCTTGCTCATCATCATTGGGGCATCGGTGGGTGGTGCTGTCCTTGTCGCGATTGTTGTGATGGTTGCTGGTGCGCTATACTTTGCGCGAAGGAGAGTTCGATTCCAAAGACGAATGACTCAGAGACTCACGATTTGCCAGCTCAAGAAGCCAGGCGCTTCTGCCTTGGTAGATGCCTGAAAACATCCCTGTAAATGATTTTTTATTTTTTAGTATTCTTCTTGTCCTTTTCCACCATTCTGATACGGCAGGGATGGATCAGTAAAAAGAAGAACAAGCAGAAGAAGAAGAAGAAGAAGAAGAAGAAGAAGAAGAAGAAGAAGAAGAAGAAGAAGAAGAAGAAGAAGAAGAAGAAGAAGAAGAAGAAGAAGAAGAAGAAGAAGAAGAAGAAGAAGAAGAAGAAGAAGAAGAAGAAGAAGAAGAAGAAGAAGAAGAAGAAGAACAACAACAACAACAACAAGAAGAAGAAGAAGAAGAACAAGAAGAAGAACAAGAAGAAGAAGAAGAACAAGAAGAACAAGAAGAAGAAGAACAAGAAGAACAAGAAGAACAAGAACAAGAACAAGAAGAAGATACGCACTCGACTGCTTGTAGAACCATATAATTGGATATAGCGCGCACAGCTCTGTGATTTGGGTAGGAGGACGTAAGAGGTTAAAAACCTGAGTAGCAGTGACCTACAAGAGAAGAACACGTACGATTCCCTCAACTCCTTAATCTTTTCTGGATCAGTTTCGAGTCTGTGTTCTCGGAATTGTGAGGTCACAAGAGTACGCAACGTCCACTCGTTGTTGTTGTACTGGCCAGCATGTCTCGCAAGCCGCAACAAATCCCGGTACAGCTGCGACAAACCACAACAACAAACACAAAAAAAGAAAGGTTAAAAGAACAAAAAGGTGTACGTGGAACCACCTGTGGTTCACGTAGACGGTGCTCACCTGCAATGTCGTCCGCGTGGCAATGTAGGCCGTCGGCGAGGTGGTGCTCATTTCCTTCTTCTTCTTCTGCTTCCTCTTGCTCTTTTTTTTTTTTTGCTTCGTTTTTAATGTCGACATTCTCCCTCTCCAGGCTCGTGTCCTGGCTCTTCTACGACGGGCAAGGGCTTGAGGGTTCATTTGCCACCACTCCGTGACGACCGAAAGCTGCACTGCTTTCTTCGTTTTGGCTGCCACAAAAAAAAACCCAAAAACAAAAAGCAAAAAAGAAGAACAGAAACCGAGTAGTGGTGGCGGTAGTGGGAAGAGAGTTTGAAGCACCAGAGCATGGGTCAGCAGCAGTCACAACAGGGAGGTCCCCCACGCCAGAACGGCGAGGACAAGGCAGGAACCTCTTTTTTTTTTCACTCTCTTGTGCGCTCGTGCGTAGCCTGCGTTTTTTGACGTTTTTCCATCCACAACACGCACCCACAGGACAAAAACAAAAAGGGAGAAGAGAAGAAAAAGCACGAGGGCTTTGCCCCTCCTCCTCCCGTCACCAGGAAGAAACAACGCAAGGGTCCTTCAGTGGCCGCCAAAATACCAACAGGTAAAAATCTCACTTCCTTCTTTGGCTTGCACTGCTCTCTCTTTTCTGTTCTCGTAATTTAGAGTCTCACTCCCCTCTCCCACTCCTCTCAGTGACACCACACACTAAATGTCGGTTACGTTTGCTCAAGTTGGAGAGGATCAAGGATTGGCTGTTGATGGAGGAAGAGTTTGTGCAGAACCAAGAACGGTTGAAGCCCCAAGAAGAGAAGGCTCAAGAAGAGCGCTCCAAAGTGGACGACCTTCGAGGCTCGCCCATGAGTGTTGGTACCCTGGAAGAGAGAATAGACGAAAACCACGCCATTGTTGGAAGCTCGGTCGGCCCAGAATATTACGTCACTATCATGTCTTTCGTGGACAAAGATCAGTTGGAGCCTGGCTGTTCCATTCTCCTTCACAACAAGGTACTTTTTCTTCTTACTCCTCTTCACTTTGCTCCAAAGCACTGGTTGTTTTAACACAACTGACTTTATTCCTTTCGGCAGGTGCTTTCTGTGGTGGGCATTCTGCAAGATGAAGTGGATCCGATGGTCAGCGTCATGAAGGTGGATAAAGCGCCATTGGAGTCTTATGCCGATATTGGTGGTCTTGAGCAGCAAATCCAGGAAATCAAGGTTTGCTCTTTTTTCCTTTTTGCTCGCTTTGCGTGTGGGTTTACCTTGTTTTGCTCTTTGCAGGAAGCTGTGGAATTGCCTTTAACACATCCTGAACTCTACGAGGACATTGGTATTCATCCACCCAAGGGTGTCATCCTCTACGGTGAACCTGGTACTGGCAAGACACTTTTGGCCAAAGCCGTCGCCAACTCTACCTCTGCAACCTTCCTCCGAGTGGTGGGCTCTGAGCTTATCCAAAAATATTTGGGTGATGGCCCCAAGCTCGTTCGTGAACTCTTCCGCGTGGCGGAGGAACTGTCTCCCGCCATTGTCTTTATCGATGAAATCGATGCAGTCGGAACAAAGAGGTACGACTCTACCTCGGGCGGAGAACGTGAAATCCAAAGAACGATGTTGGAGCTGCTAAATCAGTTGGATGGATTCGACTCGCGTGGTGACGTCAAAGTCATTATGGCCACCAATCGTATCGAGACTCTGGATCCTGCTCTCATCCGTCCGGGTCGTATTGACAGGAAGATCGAGTTCCCGCTGCCTGACATCAAGACCAAGCGTAAGATTTTCAGCATTCACACTGGCAAGATGAACTTGGCAGAGGATGTCAACCTTGAAGAGTTCATTCACACCAAAGACGACCTTTCTGGCGCTGATATTAAGGTAATATGTGCTTCGCTGTTTTTGAAACAAAAAAAACAATTAAACTCAATCGAACCTTTATGCCACAAACAGGCCATTTGCACGGAAGCGGGTTTGCTTGCACTGCGCGAGCGCCGTATGAAGGTCATCCAAGCCGATTTCAAGAAGGCCAAAGAAAAGGTGCTCTACCGCAAGAACCAGGGCGTGCCCGAGGGACTCTACCTGTAATATTTTTTTGTATTGGCCTTCTTTTCATCTGGTGGCCTTAGCGGGTGCTTTGGGTTGCAAAATAATAAAAAAATGTGAAAAAAAACGTGTTTTATACCAACTGGAGAAACAATACTAGGGAAAAGAAAAAGAAAGTGGGGTTGACTTTCATAAAGGGAACAATAGCGGAGGAGAAAGAAGGCGCAATGGGCTGCCCTTCGGAGGATAAAGGAACTTGAGGTACAAAAACAGCCAACACCA
The DNA here is from genome assembly GCA_031835245.1 of Balamuthia mandrillaris. NCBI lineage: Eukaryota > Discosea > Longamoebia > Balamuthiidae > Balamuthia > Balamuthia mandrillaris. The sequence goes on along the minus strand of JAVKOQ010000110.1, from coordinate 32,849 downwards.
ACCCACAAGCTTTTTTTGGTCACGAGAAGAAAGAGAAGAGAAAGCGTCGTAGTCTGCGAGCAGAGAGGAAGCTGGTGGTGGAGGATAGAAGTTTGTGGGAAGGGTGAGGCAGTTAGAGGGTAATGTGCCGTTGTCTGCTCTTTTTTGTTTGTCTAAAGGAAATAGTCGGGAGTCCGGCGAGTTACATGGGGTTCACCTCGCCGTGGTGCTGGATCGAATTGAAGGCTGGTGGATAATAGAAATGAGTACAACAAGAAAGAAAAACACGAGAAACGAAGAAAAAAAGAGAAACGAAAAGACACGTACAACACATGTTTCATTCGTTCGTCCAATTCCATGATGGCGGCTTGGTTGCCGCACCGGTAACAATAGTTTGGCGCACTGAAAATAGTAACTACATTTTGTTCATGGCACCAGTTGTAGCCCTGTATTTCATTTCACAAACACCAAAAAGCACTTAGCAAATTCAGAAGGCAGAGACGGGGAGAAGAGAGAGGCATATAGGGAGGATGCTTACCTCCATCACCAATTGATGAGCTCGTGCGATAAGAGTGAGACCGTTGTTGTGGTTGTATTGCTCGGAAATGTCTTGACCAAAAGTGTAGCCCGCCCCTCTGGGAGAGATGCCCCATCCGCAGCGGTCATCGGGGTCGCTCCACAGCAGATCGCACATGGGTCCCTCGTGAGGCACTTCTTGAATGCGGTCCAGCTGCCGTACATGGTCTAGAGTATCTATGGATGGCGACAAACCGCCGTGAAGGCAAAAGATCTACGAAGGTATACAGTTAGACCAAACTTTAAAGAAAGATAAAGCAAAACAAGAGACAACCAGAGGAGCTCACCTGGTTTTCAATAAGAGCGGTGAGGGGGAGATAGTCAAACAGGTCTGTAAAAAACTTCCACACGTTGGCATTGCCGTACTTGCGCAGGCACTCATCATAAAAGCCGTAGACTTGGGTGATTTGTCTGCTTTCATGGTTTCCACGCAGAATGGTGACTCTCTCCTTGTACCTGACCTTGAGGGCCACCAACAAGGACACGGTCTCCACAGAGTAGTAGCCTCTGTCCACGTAGTCGCCCATGAAAAGGTAGTTTGTGGAGGGAGCATCGCCTCCGATTCTAAACAGCTCCATGAGGTCATGGAACTGGCCGTGAATGTCTCCACAAACGGTCACGGGGCAGGATACCGGCTGTACATTTGATTCCGTTTGAAGGATTTCTCGGGCCTTGGTTAACAAAGTGCGGAAGATTAGATTTGGTCAACGTAAAAATCTTCGCTTTGGTAAAGAGAAAAAAACAAAAATAAAATAAAGAGAGTAGAGATCAACCTTGTCGCACAGGTTTTTTACATTTTGCTCAGACAAGGGTTTGCATTCCTTGAGTTGTGTTATCCACTCATCAACTTCTTTCCACTCGTTTGTCATTCTGGTGCGATTCAAACAAAACACAAAACAAAAAAATGAGTGTGAGGTCTTGGTCTTGTACTAGTCACTTTGGTCGCCCCATATTTTCCCGTTGGGAAGGAAAAAATAAAGGGCCTTTCCCCCTTTCATCCAAATCCCTCCAACATGCCCACCCAAGAAAAAAGCCAAAAAAAAAAACACTTTCCCCCAACGACAGTACGTACGTACCTCTGTTAGTATTTTTTTTCAAAAAATAAAACCGGACCAAGTCTCTCCGCCAGCAAACACCCCGACCGACCGACCAGCAAGCCAACAGCAGCTTCTTCTTCTCGAGCGTCTCTCTCTCTCTTTTTCTGGCTTCTACACCACCACCAGCACCACCGCTGCTGCTGCTTGGGGGCAAAAAAACGAAAGAGAAAGCAATCAATTTTGGTTTCAAAGTTAAACTTTACCTAATATAGTAATATAATAATTACCTGACTACGTTGTCGACGAATATCCTCCCGGTGGTCGCACACATGTTGATTGGCAACGGTCGACTGGGCATACGCTCACCAAGCACTCCACTCTCTTGGCGCGGGCTTTGCACGAATAACCCCTTTCCTAAAGAGGGATTCATCAGTCGCTTTACCACTGCCTGGCAGACCCCTGCAAAGATTGCAACCACTGTTTTTGCCAGGACATATCGCTTTTGAAAGTGTTAAACTTGGAAGCGAAATTCTTTCCCCGGTATCCATTGATAGCTATTACCTTGACTGGTGAACATGGAACAAGAAAGGCCACCATTGTTCAACAAGCTGCTTTAGCCATTCAAGAAAAGGCAAAAGGAACAAGGAACCAACTGGCATCATTTATGTGAGGGTTTATGCTGAAGATTCATTTAAAGAGAGACTTGCTTCTGCTTTGAATTTCCAGTTCTAACAAAGCATTCATTTCTTTTCTTATCTTCAACAAAAGATTCTTGGAGAACCTCCAAACTTAGGTGTTTTTTAACTACTGTTGAAAGTTTGCTAGTCCATTGTGTTAAAATAGTTTATAGTTAATTTCAGGACTCAACCAAAATCACTGATAAACAGAATGCTAAAAGCCTTGAAAACTCAATCAGACGTTTATTTTCATAAGCATAAAAAGCCTGTAGTGCTTGTTATGATAATATAAACCATTTGGTGGACTCAAATTCAGAACTCTTATATATTACAAATGTTTACTAAAGATCATGCAGATAAAGGAGATATTCAAGTAGTCTTTATTTCCAGTTGTTAAGTGGAAAAAAACTTTCAACAATAATTAGAAAATCCATACAAAGCACCTTTAATGCTAATTTTGCTATAATACAAATAAAAAACAACATTGCACATGGAGCATGAATATCCTTTGCCAAGATTCACTGATTCTTAGAATGGGGGTAGCTTTTTGTTGGAAAACCATTCAAAGTACACACTTTGGTTCACACCTCTTTTCTTGTGAATAAACCCAGAGTTGCTTAAAAAGATGTTGATGGGGATAAACCCTGTGGATCAAGAAAGGAAAATAAAAAGGAGTAAGAGAATTGGGATATCCAGGAAAAGTGCTGATAAGAAATCATAAAGAAGTGGATTGGTTTTTCAACACTTTTGAAAGGAAAAATTTTTTTTTACTCAATTTTAATAAGACAAGCTGGGATATAAAAATGTCTCACACTAAGAATAAGATTATTGTTGACAACTGCCAACGCATTGCTTCTTTCTTCATTCTTCCTCAGCTTATGATAGCACCTAGCCCACATTAGCTTTTTGTGATTTCCTATTGATTTCTCTTTTGTGAAACTTTCCTTTCTTCTTTGATGCATGGCTTCTCTTGATTGGTTCTTTTTCTCATTCATTTTGTCTCTTTCTTTCTTTATCTTCTTTGTTCTCTTTCTTTCTTTCTTTTTCTTCTAGAACAGGAACAAGTAACAAACACACACATTGTCATGACACTTTCTTTCCATTAAAGCCTATTCTTGGTCTTGTTCACTTTCTTGTATTCTTGTGTAACTGACCTGAGTTAACATTATTTGTAAAGCAAACAAAGAAAATAAAGAACTTTCCTACTAAAACATTTTACTATGCTGAATCAAATTGAATATTTTGATTATAAGTAATTGGTTTTTCACTATCATCACCCATATCATCATTGCTATTACTATTGTCACTAATACTATCATTGTGGAGCTATACTTTGAATTACTGTGTGCTTGGTTTTTTTGTTCATCATTGTAAGGTCTCTAAGATCAAGGGAACAGAGTGGAACTTCAAAGGAAATGGCAGTTATGAAACCAGTGGACAGAGCAACAGGGACTGCAACTGCTATAGCAACTGTGGTGAGGAAGTTCATACCTTCAGTGTGCAAATTCAATGACAAATGATTCATGGTGATATCTCTGCTTTATGGATTGCCAACAGCTGCTTGGTGCTTGGCAAATAATTGATTAAAACAATAGAAAGAGAAGTATTCTTGAAATACCACTACTTCAGACCCTATTTTGCTTATTTAAATCAGGTGGAAGCAGGTAGAGATACCCTTTTTCTGGCATTAATATAGTGGTATACTTCATCATTATGACTAAGCTCAAAAAGCTATATTGTTGGAGTTGCTCAGTCTACCAAAACTTTTCTGGGGAGGGAGAGGGGAGGAAGGAGGAAGGGAGGGAAGAAGAGAGGGAGGAAGGGAGGAAGAGAGGGAGGAAGGGAGGAAGAGAGAAAGGGAAAGAGAGGGAGAGAAAGAGAGGAAGGAAGAGGGAGGGAGGAAGGGAGGGAGGAAGGGAGGGAGAGGAGAGATGCAGCAAAACAAGACAAAAGAATTAGAACATTTTGGTTTTGTAAACAATCCCTTCAAATATTTAGTTTTTGTTTTTGTTTGTTTGAGGTAAGCCACTAAAAGCAAAAACGAGACTGACCTTTGTTGCAAGCAGAAAGGGTGGAAATGGTGAACATGCATCCACTCACATCATCCAATGGTGGGTGGGAAGTGTTTTAAGATGTAATAGGATGAGTGTATATTGCTGCTAGTGCGGCATAGTTAGAACTTGTACAGCCACAAGAGGAGAAAGGTGATAACTACTTGCTGTTACATTAACCACAGGAGATGGTGCAGCTTCAGAGAAGGCGTCATTGTAGCGATACTTTGGGAGACTTGCACGTTTTTCTTCCTGTTGAGGCAAAGATCAAGCGAGAAAGTGATGGAGAAAGTGCTTTTGAGTGAAATACTTTCAAAAAAAAAAGGACGTACTATAGTGGACTTACAAAGCCACAAAGGGGAAAATAGTGTGGTAGTAATGGTGATGGGGTAAAAGTGTCGTCCAATGCACATACGATCATTTCTTTCCATTCGTGCAAATGAAAGAACATAGAGAAAAAAGAAAAAAATGAAGTAGTACGTACCATCGACATGGAATCGTCTGAATACACAAAAGTTATTTTAGCGGTAGTGGTAGCGGTGGTGGCTGGAGCAGCAGTTGTGGAGGCAGCAGTTGTGTTGGTGGAAGTTGCAGCTGTGGTTGCGGCAGTTGCTGCTGTTTGGGCTGGTTGTTGATGAGCAGGCGATTGGCCGAGAAGAGGTGCCTGTATTGTTGTTTGGGTGGCAGTAGTGTGTGCAGAGGTAGTTGAATAAGCCGATGAAGTAGAGGCGAGCGGTGCTGTGCCAGAGTAACTAGGCATTCCAGGCGGAAATGGTGGCGGATACATTCCTGGAGGAGGCATTGGGAAGCCTGGATAGGGAAATGGTGCTGCGTTGTTGTTATTTTATTAGTAAATAAGGTTAGAAGCTATAGAAAACAAGAAGGCGAGGGGTTAGCTACCTCCAGGCCAGGGTGCTCCATAAGGGGGCGCAAACATGGGCGGACCTCCAGGTGCTCTGTGCGTCAATAAGATGGCAAGGTTAGCAAAGAAATCAGACTCCAGAACGCGGAAACAAAGGTAAACAGAGTTGAGTTCCAAAACGTACGGGGGATAGCGCATGGGTGCGGGCATGCCACCTGTTTGTGCGGCAGGAGGTAACCCTGCAAAAGCAGGAGCAGCAGAGGGAGGGGCACCAAGCTTCTGTTTCTTGGCTGGGGACTCTCCTTCCTCCTCTGTAGAGGGCACTCCCTCCATGCCATAAATCTCAGGCTTCACAGAGTCTCGCCCTGGTTTCGCATTTGGGACCCTAGGAAGAGTTTCGGCAAAAAATAATAAATAACAAAGCGAAACAAAATAAAATAAAAACAACGCACTTGTCTATGGTTTCCTTGTGCACCTGCGCAACATGTATGACCAAACCGCCCGCTGTCCCCAGTTTCTTGTGGCAAACGTGACACTTGAAGTGTTTGGCCTTTTGGTGTTGGATCAAAATCTTCTCATCCTCAAAGACTCGTTCGCAATACCTATGTGGACCGCACAAAGGAGAGAGGTCAATTGTTGCTGAAAGCAAATCCCAATGAGGGCACTGCAGCGGAAGGGAACATTTGGAGGGGGTCCCAAACCAGCACTGAGGCTTTTGGACTTTCTTCTTCTTTCTGCCCATCGTGTTTTGTATGTTGTATTTGCGTTAGCAATCACTCAGCTGAACTTGCTTTACAATAGGGTTTTTTCAATTCGGTGCTCTCTCTTACTTGGCAGCCACCTCCTTCTTCGGGACCGAGCAGAAAGGATGCCGCTGTGCTTGGCGTCAGCTACTCCCTTGCAAGTCCTTCCCCCTAACGGCTGCGTGTGTTTGTGGCTGTAATTTATTGCAGACAGACGCTTGAGGGGCCGATGACACAACAAAAAAAAAACCAAAGGGACTGCAGCAGGATTCGAACCGACGATAGCGCCAGCAAACAAACAGGAAAAGGAGTAAGGCGGCGGAAAGATCATAAGAAGGAGAAAGAGAAGGCTTGGCGCGGGGCCAAAGGCAGAGATGAGCAGCATTGATCACGCGCGGAGGAGCACCAGCGAGGTGCTCATCGATACCGAACAGATCAGAAAATATGAGGAGATCATTGAAATGGTGAGTTTCGTTTTAGGTACTTTTTTGGACTTTGCGAGCATGGGTGTGACGGCGCTAACTGTTGGCTGCCTCATGCCCTTATACTGTATGCTGTAGCTGTTGGCGGCTGGTTACTTCAGAGCGCGTATCTCTGCCCTTTCCGATTTCGATAAGATAGTGGGTGGTTTGGCTTGGTGTATCACAGCCAGCAACGTCGAAGTGGACGTCGACCTGTTTTTTGAGGAAGAAGCTCAAATCGGTCAAAAAATGTAACGGCTCCCTCTTTCTTTCTTGTCGTTTCTTTGTTGTCGTTTCTTTCTTTCTTGTGTACCCCCTTCTCATGGAAAGTTCGTCAACAGAGAGTTGGGAGAGAACATCGTGAAAGCGTTGATCAAAATGAAGTGCCCATTCGAGCTGCAAGCCTACCAGATCCGAGGCTTGGACACGGAGCGCATATTCCCGGTGATCCAGTGGCTCGTTGCCAAAGTCATCGAAACGAGAGAGGAAACTGGCGACTTGTTGCGTCTCTTCTCAGAGTCTCAATTCGAGAAGCGGTACGAGCTGCCGCGTGAGGCCAAAGCCAAGGAGGCTCTTCCCAGTGCAACCAACTTCCTGGCCGAGGTGCAGGACCGTTACAAGCCTCGCAGGCGATATAGGAGGCCCTCCTCACGCATTGGACAGTCCAGCTATCTTAGGAGGCGAGACAAGAGCGAAGAGGAGTCCCGCGTGCAGGCTGCTCTCTTGGAGTACGGACAGCAGCACCTCGTGGCCAACAGTTATCTACAGAGAGAGGAGGGACGGGGTGGAGAGGATGGCGAAGGCAGCCAAATTGGCCGAGGCAGGAAACTGTTCGCTGACAGCATGAAAGACAAGTCAAGAGAGGCTAAAGAGGCTGCCGAAGCGGAAAGGAAGAGAATAGAGGCTGTAATGAAGACCTTTGCCTCCATTGGAGAGGAGGACGCCGTCAGCTCCAACAAAATAGGCTCACTCGTCGGCACCGATGCCGATCTCATCAGAGAGGTTCGTTTCTCTACTTCCCGCTTCTTTCTTATTTCTAACTAGTTGACATGTCGACCTGCTTAGATTGCGGCCAGTTATGCCAGTAAAAGTAAAGGCCTCGATCTTGATGAAGAACAGATTCAGCAATACTTTGGCGCAGAGCTTCACAAGCGTCAGATGATCACAAGAAAGAGACAAATCGAAAAAGAACAAGCTCGCCTTGAAAGAACACAAGAGACCCACGACGAGCTCCAAGCTCAGTTAGATGCCATTCAAGAAAAGTATGCGAAGAGCCTCGCCTTGAACAAGCGTATCGAGGATGAGATAGCCAATTTGGAGAAACTGGAGACGCCTGAGGTGCCCTTTCCAATTAACTGCTTGGTTTTTCTTGTAATTAATTTAACCTGTTATCTCTTATAGAATGCGCATTTGCTGAAAGCACTGAGAGGGCTGGTGGCGCTGAACGAAAACCTTAAGAAGCAAGAAGCCCAATTCCGTGAGAGCTGCCAAGAGCAGAGACAAGAACTAAGACAAAAGATCGACGCCATGAAGAACCGCAATGACGACGAGGACAACGAGGAGTTGCGCCACATCAAGCGTATTGAGGAGAGCTATGAGACTGAGAAGCAGAAACTGAAGGAAATGCAGCAGTTCCGTGCGAAGAGGAACAGGGAGATTGCTGCCCTTCAACGGAAGATGGACGACATCCCCTCTCGCACAGAGCTTCAGCAGTACCAGCGACAGTTTGTGGAGTCATTCGCTCAAGTGCAGTCCAAGTTTGTGGAAACCAAGAAGTACTACAATTCTTACAACACGCTGAAGGACACCTACTCCCTCCTGCAGAAGGAACTCTCCATCCTCAACTCCATCGACGAGAACTACTCTGTCGCGCGACGCTCTAAACAGAGCTTGGAGAAGCTGGTGGCTTCGCTTGCGCAGATCATAGAGGGCATTACCACCAACCTTCAAAAGGCGCGCGAGAGGCTCGCTGACGAGACTCGTGCCAAAGAGAAACTTGCCACACTCTTCCAAACCTCTCAGGAAGAAGAGCGCCGCTTCTACCTCATGACCAAACAGTTCTTGAAGGAGTGCGCCGTCAACGAGAAGCTCCTTGCTAAACTACCTGAATGATATTTTGTATGAAGCTCAGAGAAACTTTATAAAACCAAGAATTTCACCTCTGACAATTAAATATTACTGCGATTAGACACACGAGGAATATTTTATGTGTGTGTCTCTTCCTCATCGAGGGTATTTTCCATATTGGCAACTTGTTGCAGAGGGGCCTCTGGTGCTTCTTCGTTGTTAAGCGCATCGTCAGCCTCAATGGAAGAGAGGGCCACTGCGGCGTTCTCCTGTTGGGGTGGTTGTTGTGGTTGGTCATGGCTGTGACGGCGACGGTGGCGTTGTGTCTTATCCTCTTGTTGCTGTTGCTGTTGTTGATGATGATGAGGATTGTGGTGAGGAGTTAGTGGCGAGTCCACAGCGGGAGAGAGCACTGGGAAAATGGCGGAGCCCACAGAGGGAGCCCTTCTGTGATGAGCCTGCTGGCGCCGGCGGTTATTGTTGTTGGTATTACCGTTGCTGTTGTTATGGTTATTGTTGCCGTGGGTGCGTTCTTTATAGAGAGGAAGGGTAACAGGGGTTGCTGTGAAGGAACCACAGTCTGCATCGCTGACGAAACTATCAGTGCCTGCTCCATCATCACTAGTGGCTCCTTCCGCGCTGTCAGTGGCTCCTTCTGTCACGTCGCTGAGACCAGGGAAGGAAGGATCTCTGCGAATTAATACCGGCTGAGAGCCACCAACTCTACGACGGCGGTACCCCGCTTCTCCTCCCCTTCTCATCTGATATCGTGCGCTACGGTCGGTGCTGCTATCACTTATTTCGCTGGTGTCACTTGCGACATCGTTTTCGTGGCTGCCTTCTCCTTCTGTCTCGTCATCGGCGTTCAGCAGGGCCATCACCTGTCGTAATTTCCGGTCGTATAGTTCTATTCTTGCAGTTTCTAAGGCTTGTTTAGCCTCCAAGCTCTCCTTCTCATCAGGAAAAGTAAGGGTTAAAGGAATCACCGAATCCTGTGGTATTATGTACAGGCTGTTGGGGTCGGTAGCGTGCCGCTGAACCTGTTGGACAAGAGGGAGGAGGGAGGTGAGAGAGAGAACACAACCTAATATGTCACAAAAGAATGAGAGGTACCTCGAGGCCTTGGATAGAAAAAATGTGCTGTACAATCGGATTAGAAGCAGCCTTGACTTGTTCAAGTTTGCCTCCAACAACAGAGCGAGGGGAGCTTGGTGTTCGTGGTAAAAGCAGCAGTACTGATGGAGGGTTGATGACCAGAATGCAGGGCTCGCCTTCCCAAGTTGTGCCAGGATCATGGCTAACATTAGGTTTTTCTATAAGCGCGCACCAATAGTAGCTTTGGGCCAACTCTGAACGGGTGTTTTGGTTAATGAGAGAAGAGAAAGGAGATCGAGATAAGAGAAAGAGAGAGAGAGAAAGAGAGAGAGAGAGAGAAAGAGAGAGAGAGGGTACCGAAAGGATACTCTGAGCCAACAGGAGTAAGAACGTGAGGGGTATGCTCTTTAAGTGGAAATTTATGGTCCTTTTTACAAAGTAGAGTGTATTTGAGTTCTCTCAAAACCAAAAAGCCTTGAATTGCTCGTTTGGTCTTTTCCATTTCTCCAGAAGGCATCCTCTTCGCTAAAGCTGCGTGTTGAAGAGGATGGTAAGACGATGAAAAACTAAAAAAAAAACAGAGGGGGACTAATTGGGCAAGAAAGAGACCAAGTTTGGAAGATGATGTTTCAGTAACAGGCAACAAAGAAGAGGGATCTGTTATCAGCCTATCAAAGTTTAGTTCTGTAAGGAAAAGCAGAAACAATATATTAGCAGGATGACGGATAATCGGAGAAAGGAGAGGTAACAGCATACGTTTGAATTTGTTCATCTCCTCCTCGAAAAGTTGCAAAAAAATGCCACCCAACGTGCCGTTGAGTCGGTCTTTGGCGCAGTTAACTGCGTTTTGATAGGCCACTTCCAACAATTTTTTAAGGTCACCGCCCAGGTTGGCAACTGAATCATGGCTACATATTAGGTCCTTGATGAGGAGCGTAGCCATCTGCAATGTAAGGAGACGGTAGTGTGAAGATCGAATGAGGACAAGGAGCAGCTGTTCCACCCAATCTTCAGTACATGGCATCTCTTTTCTTTGGCGGGAACGCCACCGCTTCCTTCGGTGCTTGCGTTTACCAGAATCTTTGCGTGACGGGGATTGCATGCTTGTTCTCCGAGAAACGCCCGGTGCCTTAACCACAATTTCGGGAACTGCAGGGGCTTCTGCTGCCTCGCCATACCATTGGTGCACAACGTTTCTTATCTTCTTTTTCTTTTTCTTCTTTCGCTTGGTGTCTTGGTTTGAAGAAGACTTTCCTGTCGCGGTTTGTCCTTTTTTGTTGCCTGACTGGGGCAGGGTTGTAGCGTTTATGTCCTCATCCTCTGTTTGTGGTAATCTGCTTTGGCCTTCAGTGTCTTCGCCGATTTCCTCTTCTTCTGGCTCTTGGTTCAACGATGGAGAAGGTTGCGGCTGGACAGACTCACTTTCCTTTGTAGACATCACCGAGCTTACTTGATTGGATTCATCAGTGGTTGGGACCGATTTATCTTCTTGTTGTTGTTTAGCGGTAGGCATGTTGGTAGATGGAGTAGGAGCAGCGGTTGCTACGGTAGGAATGGGTGGATCACTATCGGCAAAGTTGGAGGCGGTAGACGGTGGGAGTGAAGACAGGGTGGGCGTAACTTCAGCATTTTCTTCGCTAAGTGCCGGTTGGGAGGAGGAGAGTGGGGGGTCCGGATGAAGGAGCAGATTAGCATCTTCGGGAGACGTTAGCTCTTCTAACAAGTGTTTAGCCTTGCAAAAGCGGAAGGGGAGCAAATTCGACTCTTCCAAAAGGCTCAAATCGGTGACAGGATTGCGGACGATAGCGTATATAACACACATAGCGCCCAGTACCATCCGATCGTCGTCCTCTTCCAGATACATCAACAAGGCATCCCTAAATTTGTTTCTGCGCTTGGTACGACCAGAGGATGGCCGCAGATATCCCAACAAAACGTTCGGTTCCTCTCCTTTGGTTTTTTGGTCATTGAGTGGCGTTTTATCGCCGCTAGTGTTTCTTCTGTTTTTGGTTGTAGCGGCAGTGTCTTTGCGAGGAGAAGTCAAATCGGATGGATGCCGTTCTTTTTTTGACAAGGCAGGTTCTTCGCGTTTGCTGCCTGTCACCTGAGACGTCCAGTGTTCTTCGGCGGGATCTTCCCCTTCTCGTTCTCCTATCTCTACCTGGGTAGCTGACACTATCTCTTTCTTAGAGAGGGAAGAATTAGAGGATGAGGCTCGGCTCTCTTCTTCTGAGGAACCTTGTCGCTCGTGTGATGTTGTGTGCTTTCCATCCTCTGAGAGGGAGGGTTGTCTTAGAGGGCTGGCTTCATCTTGCTCCGAAGAGTGTAGCGAAGGAGAAGGAGGATGCGGCTCTTGATTATCGTGGGGCTCTAAATCATCCTGGCCATCAGATAGGGGAGTATGTAACACGGACGTAGACAATCGTTTGAGCGGCTGGCTGCGAGGAGAGCGAGCTGGCATGCTGTTGGCAGTGGAGGGAGAGGAAGACAGAGTTGGGACTTTGTTGGCCTTGGTGGAAGGCTTAATAGGAGAGGGGATGTCATCCTGTGTTTGGGGCCGGGAAACGTAGGCGATAGGGTCTGGATGGATCATGGCTGCGCCCAGGGTGTTCACTAACGTCCTGTATGAAAATATGTGAAAGACTTGGGCCAACAAAAAGAGAGCCAAGGCCGGGTTGATCCTGTCATCCTGTGGTGATAATTTAGAACATGGAAAGTATGAAGCATAAAACCAAAAACAAAACCAAAAACAAAAACAAAAACAAAAACAAAAACAAAAACAAAGCAGAAACAAATAATAAAACAAAAAGCTTACATGGCCTTCATCTTCATCAGTAAAACAGAGCAAACTCTTTGCAAAGAGAGGGAGAAGCAAGTTCTTAAGAAGATGATCAGAGAGCGCCCTGCTAAGCTCCGAGATATTTAAATTGAATATGTCTTGAATGTAGTAAAAGACGTCAAGCAACTCATGTACAAAATCTTCTAGCTTACGCCGATTGACCATACTAATAAAGACTTTTACTGTCAGCACAGACGAGGAAGAGGAAGAGGAAGAGGAAGAGGAAGAGGAAGAGGAAGAGGAAGAGGAAGAGGAAGAGGAAGAGGAAGAGGAAGAGGAAGAGGAAGAGGAGAAGAGGAAGAGGAAGAGGAAGAGGAAGAGGAAGAGGAAGAGGAAGAGGAAGAGGAAGGGAAGAGGAAGAAGAGGAAGAGGAAGAAGGGAAGAGGAAGAGGAAGAGGAAGAGGAAGAGGAAGGAAGAGGAAGAGGAAGAGGAAGAGGAAGAGGAAGAGGAAGAGGAAGAGGAAGAGGAAGAGGAAGAGGAAGAGGAAGAGGAAGAGGAAGAGGAAGAGGAAGAGGAACAAGAAGAAGAAGAACAAGAACAAGAACAAGAAGAACAAGAAGAACAAGAAGAACAAGAGAGCAGTACGTTGGAGTCGAGGCAGAATCAATGACCAGCTCGTCAAGGGTGTGACACTGGTCACTAATGAACCACACCATGTTAGAGAAATAAGGAGCAGCTCGTTTGTCAAGCACATAGCGCCGCATTTCTTCATCTTCAACTGTTTTAAGAGCATATAGCAGTCAGACTCCTTTGACTAACCAACAATGATGAAATGTACCTTTGAAGACATTCAAAGCTAAGTTGCGCACAGCAGTGCGAACCATGCTTTCGCGGTGGTTAAAGAACTTGACCGCCTCAGTGTATAGAGGAAAATCATTTTGTAGCACATTGAAGAAGAACTGAATGGTGTTCTTGTTAAGCTTCAGGGATAGCGTTTTGAGAAACGAGATATAATAGGCCAATACTTCTTCGTCCGAGAAGTCAAACTTATGGGTAATAAGATCGTTGATATGATTGTTAGATAGAAGGTAATCTACAAAAGGGCAGCATTAGTTTTCCAAAAATATGGAGACGGCACATAAAACAAGAACAAGAGACTAACGAGCGAGAGCGAAGCAAGGACAAAGAGGAAAAACAGCTGATGTTTGCAAAAAAACTTACATAGCGCAGTCTCGCTGCGAATGTTCTCTACAAGAATGCTAAGCGTTTGAAGGAGTTGAACCTTCACCTTGTTCGGAGACTTTTGGGATAGAATGTCCAGAAAGAAGCCCAAGATGTTTTTCTCCAAGAAGAAACTGAGCAGAGCAGCAGCAAGAACAAAAAAAGAAGGTTAGAATGGAAAGCTGTCACAACAGTAATCAAGAAGAGGAGGTGCACCTACTCAAAAAAAGCAGTGTTGTGCTGGTCTCCCCATATCATAATCTCTGCGATCTGACGCAGCGTTTCAATGATGAGTTTTTGGTTTTTCTCCGTGATGACCCTGTTCCTGGTTAGTTGTTCGTGCAAAGTTCTAAAAACAAGGAGAAGGGGACAACCAGTTTGAGGTGAAGAAATACAAGAAGAATGGGGTTAAGTCATTGGAGAGGGGAGGAAAAAAACAAGGGGGGGGGGACTAGGTACTTGAGGTGGTCCAAGGTAAATTTGTTTTTTGGTTTGCGCAGGTTAGTCCACATGGACTGTATGCGCTGCATTTCTGGTAAACGGTGTACAGTGGTCTTAGCAAGCAGATGTGTTCTCATTCATTTCTTTGGTTGCTGGTGGAGGAGGAAGGAGTATCAGCATCGAAGTCCACCAAGTCGACGGCCTTCACCCACTTCTACTCTCCTTTCTCTCTCTCTCTCTCTATGTGGCGTGGTAACTAAAATATATGAGGGGGTTAGGCCAACCGAACTCGACTGGAGGGGAGGTCTTGCAGAAGGAGAAGTTGTGGCGGGCTGCTGCTGCGGCTGCTTGCTATTTGCTTTCTTTTTTGTCTCAGCCAAGTAAAGCAAAGGGTTGTGCAGCACAACAAAGCTACAAATGGGATCTTTGTCGACAGTCCCAATCTTGTCGACAAACCAAAGATCATCTCCCCAATCGGAATTTTTCTTGGAATCATCAAACCACAACAAGTAAAGCAGCCGACCAGCAGCAATAAGATGAGGCCTGCTGCTGGCACTGCTGGGGGCTTGGCTTGTGGCCTCCGCCAGACCGGGGCGCCGACCTGCCGACTTGCAGGTTGCGATCTTCATACCTTTGGCAAACTGGTGTACAAACACCCGTGCGTTGTGGTGGCAGGGAGGCGCCTCTACGTGGCAACGCGTGCAACGCATACGGAGGAAGCCTTTGCCCGCTTGCGCGCCAGAAGGTTGAGTCCGTCCCCGTCACTAACACCCTTTTGCCACTACCAAGCCAGCTTCCGAGGCTACACTGCCACCACGGCATCCCAACAACGGAAAAAGACCTCTTCTTCCTCTGTAGCAAAGCGAGGCAAAAAACAGCCACCCAACGCTGCCAATACAAATGTGAAGGGAGAGGAAGAGGTCACCCAACGACAGGAAGCCAAAGCAAGAATAGAGTTGCTGCGGGCAGAGCTCGCTCGCTACAACAGAGAATATTACGAGGAGGGTAAACCTTCCGTTTCGGACTCGCACTACGACCAGCTCTTCAAAGAGCTGCAAATCTTAGAAGCGGCCAACCCGCTTCTCGCCTCCGGCGACTCTCCTACCAACCTCGTCGGCGCACCGCTAACTCCCACTTCTTCTGCTCTCAAGGTTCAGTTACATGCCCTCCTTCCCGGTGTCTGTGTACTTCTTTCTTATCCATTGAACCAGTAGGCAGTAAAGCATAAACGACCGGCTATGCTCTCATTGAACAATAGCTACGACGTTGATGAAGTTCATCGATGGCAAAAAAGTGTAAGAGATGGACTAAAGTCTACCTCCAAAGAGGAGGTAGAGGAAGTAGACTACGTAACGGAGGTGAAGTATGATGGCGTTGCCGTTAGCCTCCACTATGAAGGTGGTCGCTTTGTGCGCGCGTTAACAAGAGGCGATGGAAAGATGGGCTTAGACATAACTGAACGAGTGGCCAAGTTAGTTTTACCGGAGCGAGGCCTCCCGAGAAGCGTTGTGACCGGGAAGAGCCCACTGGCCTCCGTCCTGAGTGGCACCTTTCATGTGAGAGGCGAGCTGGTATTGCGTAAAGATGCCTTTGAGCAGCTCAATCAACAACGTGGAGGAGCCGGACTAGAGACCTACAACAGCCCTCGTAACCTTGTGGCTGGAATGCTGAACAGAAAAGAAACTATGGACAATGGGGAACCACACTCACCACGCGCACCTTCGCTGGACATTATCAGCTATTCGCTGCACGGTGAGGGGGGGCATGAAGACAAACTTCCGGCTACCCACTGGCAACGGTTGCAGTGGTTGAAAGCCTCTGGATTCTCGGTGGACAGTCTAGCCAAGCTTCATGCTGCGAACGACCGGCTGGCCTCGGTGATGCGCTTCATTGCTGGTAAAGAGCAAACGAGAGACACCGCGGTCCCCTTCCTTACAGACGGAGTGGTCATCAAAGTTAACGACATTCACCAGCAAGAATGCCTCGGAGCGACCACCAGAGCGCCAAAGTGGGCCATTGCTTATAAGTTTGCTGCAGAACAAGCAGCAACGACCCTGTTAGATGTTTACCTTCAGGTTTTTGACCTCTTTTTGTATTTGTATCGTAGTCTCTACTTACATCTCTGCGGTGCCAACCCTCACCAGGTGGGCCGAACCGGTAAAGTCACGCCAGTTGCTCAAATACAACCAGTGAAAATTGGAGGAAGCACAATTAGTCGTGCCACTCTTCACAACTTTGATGACATGAAACGAAAAGGCATCACAAGAAAGGGTGTTATGGTAAATGTGGAACGAGCAGGCGAGGTCATCCCAAAAATATCAGGTCTTGCTGCTGATGGAGTTGAAAAAGGAGAACCTCTGCCTTACTTTAACACAGATGCTACCATTCTATGTCCTTGTTCCGTCCAAGTAAGTTTATTTCTCGGGGTCATCCTATTGGCGAGAGAGAGAGAGAGAGAGAGAGAGAGAGAGAGAGAGAGGAACAGAGAAGACCTGCATGCTAACTCTCAAAAAACATACAAGGAAACTTTAAGATGGGAGCAAAACGAAGAGGAAGGCACACGAGACTTATACTGCAAGAAAAAGGACTGCCCGGAGCGTTTCCAACAGCAGGTTGTTCATTTTGCTTCGAAGCAGTGTATGCAAATAGGAGGGCTTGGGCATAGCACTGTCAAAACACTGCGAGAGCAAGGCCTCATCCGTCACTCCGTCCTCGACCTCTTCACCATGTTTTCCAGGCAGCAAGACACACAGAGAGATGGGAGGTCGGTGCTGTTGGCATTAGACGGGTGGGGGGAGAAGAAGGTGGCCAATTTGCAGCACAGCATACTGGAGTGTCAGCGAAGGCCCATCCCTTTTGAGACCCTGTTACATGCTATCAGCATTCCCCACGTGGGGAAGGAAGGCGCCAGGCTGCTGGCCGCTCACTTTGGCAGCCTGGAAGCATTGCTCTTTGCCGCGTCCGCAGTGCACTCCGCAATACAGGAGGAGGATCCTTTCATAGCAGAGCTCGACTCCATTGTTGGTATCGGTCATGTGGTAGCAGTCTCCATCGCCGCCTTCCTCCGCAACAAGGAAAACCACTTGTTATTATCACAGTTGCACGCGCTGCTTAACATTCAGCCACACATGGCCTCCCCTTTGAATAAGGAGAAGAATGCACTCTCACACAGCAATTCATCGGTGAAAGAAGCTGAAGGAACAGGCACTGTTACGCTGCAGGAGAAAGGACCTGTTGTGTTCACAGGTACCCTTCCCTTCATAACCAGGGACGAAGCAAAGAGGATGGTAACAGCGTGCGGTTTCCTCATATCTTCCTCTTTGAGCAAGAAAACGGGGATGCTAGTTTGTGGGGAGGCGCCTTCTCCCGCGAAAGTGCAAAAGGCGAAGCAGTTAGGCATCCGCATCTGCTCTGTCGATGAGTTTCTTTCTCTGTTTGTTCATTCTTGAAACTGTACAATTTATTATTTGGAACTGATTCTTCGAGAAGCTGCTGCAATATTATTCCTCGCGGCGATGGCATTCCCTCGGCCTTCTCCTCCGTAAGAACACGCGGTGAGCTGTTGACCGCATAGTTACCCTCCAACACATCAAAAACAGAGACAGAATAAAAGAAAGGACGGCCGCGATGTAGTACTACAATATGCAATCATCAGAAGATGTTATGATAAGGGAGAGAGAGGCAGACACAAACCCATGTCCAGTAAAGGATTGATGTAGTGCCGTAGTAAGGATGCAGCAACCTGAACAACAGACCTATCGCTCTCCTTGATATTTTGCCATGCTTTTGTGTTCATACGTGTGTAAATAAGTGTGGAAATGAGTATTTGAGAATAGTGGAGGTTACAAAGTTTGTACCGGCCATAGGCAATCTACCACTTGGCGTGCAGCTCTGCGGACGTTGCGAGTAGGATAAAGGGGACCACCGGCTTGCTGAAAGCCATAAAGGCCAGTTTGAAGCTTAACACTAGTGATGCTTCCAATTGGATGGTCTTTGTGTGCGTGTGTGTTTTGTTCCAATTGCCTTTGAGTGATGCTGCGAAGGCCACTAAAAGAGGGTCTACAATACCTTTCAATAGGGCACAATGCCGCAAGTAAGTCACCAGGATTTTTTCGTTCTTAATGAAGGCGATCTGCTGTACAATTGACTCCACAAATACGTCCAACAAAGGCATGTCCAACAAAGTGTTGTCCGTGACCTCATCGGCCTCCTCCTTATTAGTGTAGTCTCGATTTTCTTCCCAGTGCTCTTGCGAGTAAGCGGTCATGCAACCATCGGAGCCATTTTCTGGTCCTTCAACAGCTGCTTTCTCTCCCTCTTTGCCCTGCTGCATGCGTACTAGCAGGTTGTACGCTGAAAAGCGTTTTGGAAGCGGAACCTCTTGCAGGAGGGTGGCGTCCAGGTTGGCGTCCACCCCGCTGATAAAGTCCAAGAATGAGGAAGTATTGTTGTTGCTATTGGATTCACTTTCCACTACAATTCTTCTGTAGGCATTTTCGTAGTACCAGAAAAAGCGACAAATCAAGAAGAATACATCGAATAGCGTCTTCTTGATGGCGTTTTCCTTCCATAGTCTTCTTGATAGCAGTACCTCTGTTTTTATCAACTGTTTATGCAGGTGACGAAAAACAGCACTGTAAGTTGTTACTCGCATTGAAGGAAAGCACAACGAGTGCAACGAAGTTGGAAGCCCACCTGAAATATAGGCAAAAAGCATGTTGTGCCAGATTCCAGATCTTGCCAGAACAGTCTGTTCGTCCCTTTGAGAAACACGTGCATTCCACGTGGTGTACGCAGCGTCCAAGATCCTATGGCGGTGTGAGAATGACAGCTTCTCTGTACGCTCTCCTTCCACTCTTCACCTTGAAGCAACTGGTGCACCGAAACGAATTAATGAAAAGGTTGAATGAGAGCGAGAGCAAAAAACCATACCTTTCTATAAAAGAGGCAGGCAAATATTTGAGGAAAGGGTTTGGAAGACCACAGCGAGCTGCGTTGTAGAAAAGAGAGAAGCTCAACAAAGGAGGAATTGGAGCGTGCATAGTATGACGCCAACAACTGGTAGTAGTGAAGCGAGGAACCGGCTGAGGAGGGTGACAAGGCGAAACTGTTTCCTTGAGCAAAGAAGTCACACCGCTGGTTTTCTTGTTGCTCTTCCACTGGGCCAAAGTCGCAATCGGGAATGTAAGAAAGCAAACCTTCCTCCACTTGGGCTGAGAGGGACGCCAATAGAAGGTGCAACAACCCTTCTCTTTATTCTTGTTAGTGCGAAACAAGGGGGAGAGAGAGAGAGAGAGAGAGAGAGAGAGAGAGAGCGAACCGTTCTTTCCCGGAACATTGTTCAGCTTCTTGCAAGCACTCATGAGTTTTACTGGCCAAACGAAGGCCAAGCGAAGAAGAAGGGGAAATGGAAGAAAGAGAGCGTGCTACTCCTCGCTTCTGGCGTGAAGGTTTTGCTGCCTCTGCGAGCAGCTGGGTCGAAGGGCGTAGAGATGGAGCATGCGAAGAAGAGAAAGAGAGGGAGCGGGACGGTGAAAGAAGCTTCTTGTGCTTTTTGCGCCTAAACTCATCAACCTCCTCTCTAAAGGGGGAGTGAGGCGGGAGAGCAGCATCCTGCTGCGTTTTACCAGTGGAAGTACGTTGCTCTGGAGTTTCGGTCTGCAAACGTTCCACAACGGACGAGCTCTCCTTTGCGTATGCTCCTTGTTCTTGGCCTCTCCCTGCCACAGCGGCCATCATCATTGTTCAAGCAGAGCTAGGGGCCAGGTCCTTTTTTGTTTCCCACAACCACCACCGCCGCCGCCACCACCACTTCTTCTAAAATGCTGATGACAGGGCAGAGGGAGAGAGACGTGGCCCACTGCACGCCTCTTTTTTGATCGGTTCCTGTTTTCTGTCGACAAACCAGGCCACCCATTTCAAGGACGTGGCCCTGCTGCCTCCTCCTCCTGTCATCTCTCTTTACTCAGGAGGGGCTTACTTGCCCCAGCTGCTGCTGCTGCTTCATACAGCGGAGCGACGTGCAAGTAATCTTCACTTAAGGATGAGTGATACTTACAAACTAAGTATTAGTTGGTTGTTGCGACGAGCCGATCAGCGAGGAGCTCTCCGGAGAGCATCACACAAACTAAACTATTTGGTTTGTAGCAACAAGCATAACAACTAAGAGAGAACAAATTACTGACCAGAGAGAGAGAGAGAGAGAGAGAGAGAACGATAGAAATCCAGCAGCTTCCAGGTTATGTACATGTAGACTGGGGTGACAAACAGACTAAAGGGAGGGGGGCGTTGTTATGAAGGGAAAGGGCATGGCCTTGCCCTGCACTCCCGCTATCAGATTATCGGCCGCCATGCTCATCATCTTCATTCACCAGCACACAAATCAAACAAAAAATATCAGGAGCAGGAAAGGGGCAACCAGTTAGCCGTCTGAGCGAGAGCATTGATGTTGAAGGGGGAGCAAAGAAAGACAAACCTTGGTTCTGGTAGGTACCGTTGCACTGCGGGGATCAGCAACAATTGAGAGAAAGAGTAAGTACAGAGGCAGAAAGAGGGGAGAAGGGCTGTTTGAGCGGCAGTACCTCCCGATATGAGGTAACACAACGGCGTTAGGAAGGGTGAGCAAAGGTGAGGAAGGATCTAAGGGCTCCACTTCGGTTACATCTATGAAAGTAAAGTAGCAAGCATGCTTAGTAATCAAAAGAGACTGCTACAAGCAACAGAGGAGCAGGGCACTCCAACGAACCTAAACCAGCCGCTGCAATACGCCCATCCTTGAGGGCCTCGTAGAGAGCCGCCTCATCAACGACAGGGCCTCTGCTTGTGTTGATCAACACAGCATGTTTCTTCATTTGACGAAAGGCATGCTTGTTGAACATATGCCGTGTATCAGGAGTGAGTGGGCAGTGCACCGACACCACATCGCTGCGTTGTAGCAGCTCCTCAAAGCTGACGTATTCTGGTATGTTGGCTGAAGGGCTCGCTGATGTGGACGTTGGTGCTGCTGACGCTGCCGCAGCTGAGGTTCCGATCATGTTGGCAGCTAGTGGCTTGGGTTGCCTGCCGCAGTATAAGATCTTACAACGAAAACCTCTTGCCATGCGCTCCGCAAAGGCAGCCCCTATTCTGCCCAAACCCACCACACCAACCGTGCAGCCCGTCACATCAAAAGGGCTGGCCATGAAAAAGGGAGACCACGTCTTCCATTGGCCCTTCTTCACCAGGTCGATGCCTTCTCCCAGTCTTCTCGTGGCCGCAAAGAGGAGGGCCACCGCTATGTCTGCCGTGGAGTCAGTGAGCACACCAGGCGTGTGTCCCACCGCTACGCCTCTCTGCTTGCATGCCTCCACATCAATATGGTCCACGCCAACGCTCATCGATGATACCACCTTTAGCCCTTTCCCTTCTTCCAGCAAGTCCTTGCTTATCTTTTCCGTCAGCAGGCAATACACACCTTTTGAAATAGGTTAGAGTGCATGTGCTGCGTGGACAAGACTGAAAAAGAGGCCAACTCTGCAAAAGAGGGAAAGGAGAAGGAAGAAAGAAACAGAGACAGCATACGCGAGAGAGAGAGAGAGAGAGAGAGGCGCAAGAAGGAAAGCGACAGGCAACGATGATGTGTGGAGAGAAGGGAACCTTGGCAATCCCTAACCCACTCTCTGAGAATGTTAGGAGGAAGGGGTATGGTCTCCTCATCCCAATAGTGTCGCACCTCACACTGTTCCTCTACGCGTGATAGGATCTCTGGCAGCAACCTTCTCGTAATGCACACCGGTGGCTTGGTGCTGGCAGTGGTGGCAAACAGCCGCTGAGAGGAAACAGAAAACAAAGGAGAGGGTGGTGCGGCAAGGCCGTAGTGCACTACGCCACCAAGCCGACGCAGCGCCGCCTTCTCCATTATTCTTATTTCTTTTGTTTGATATTATTTAATAATATCAAAACTACCAAAGGTGGGGTGGGTGGGAGGCCTGGGAGAGAGGGAAGGGTTGCTCAACCCAAAGAGAAGAAAACATAACAACCCTCTTGAGCCAACTGTACCCCATGGTGCTTTGAGGCCGTTAGTGGCGTGGTGGTGAGGAGGACGGCCGACGAGGAGAGGAAGGCGTTTGTGGAGATGATGGTGGTGCAGCATTACTCGCAGGAGAAGGGCTGGTGGGAGGTGGAGGAGGGGCAGGGGATGACAACAAGTTGGGGGAGGAATGTCGCTGGCGGGTGAACCACAAGTCAAAGACGCAGGGGCTGCCATCTGGACGCTGGCAGGGCTCCACCGTGTTGCTCCATTCCAGAAGCCCGAGGCGAGGCACCGGGGAGGTCACCTTCAACTCCAGGTCAGGGTCTTCCTGAAGAGTGTTCCAGGGCCGCTCCAGTCGCCTTGCTTCGTACCCCCAGCCATAGAGCAGCTGGGCGATGCCAAAGCAACCTCCTTGCGCTGACGTCGATGTGTAGACCTTTAGCAAGATATTTTCAACGTTGTGTTGGGTGAAGAGGTCTGCCGAGGCTTTGATGACATTGTACTCAAACCCATGCACATCCAACTTAAGCAGCAGCACGTCGCTTTTGACCATACCTCCCAAGTTCAGCAGCTTTCGAAGGTTGTTCCTCAATTGCATGTTGTTGTGGTTGTTGTGGTTGAGAGCCGCTCCTGCTGCCTCCGTGGTTTGGTTCTTATGGGCGAGCAGGGTGATTGGCTGTGGGGCCAGCTTCACCCTTTCTTGAAAGCCATTCAGCGCCACCGAGAACTTGAAGCGTTGCAAAATGGTGGTGGCATTGAGGTGGTGGCCGTCCTCCAAAGCTATCGGCACCGAATAGACAGAGCAGCCCAGGGCAGCTGCAT
This sequence comes from Balamuthia mandrillaris, assembly GCA_031835245.1. Lineage (NCBI taxonomy): Eukaryota > Discosea > Longamoebia > Balamuthiidae > Balamuthia > Balamuthia mandrillaris. The sequence continues at coordinate 10,026 of JAVKOQ010000110.1, read as the reverse complement.
AGAGGCTGAAGAACCCATGGTTGCTGTCCCCTGTGAACATGTCGACCACCAACCCATCACAGTCCTTGCTGGGCTTCCACGGGGACGGCTCCGTGCTAACCTCTGGCAAAGTGGGAGGTATTTTCCCGCTTCCCCGGCTCTCCTGCCCTAAACGACTTCTCATGAAGGCTGCCACCTCCGATTCGATGACCCCGTACTTGTGAAGGATATGGCTGCTCCATCCTTTGTGGTTGGTGTTGGAAGGTTGGTTCGTCACCAGCAGAAAAGAGGGCTTTACTTTGGCTCTTATAATGTACAATGGTACCCTCTTTGGGTTGTAAAGGTTGTCGGTTAGAATGGCCTACATGCAATGCAGAGTTACATAATGTGCATACCTCTTCTGGAACGCTCTCTCTAAGGTATTGCCACCGAGAAATAGCTCTAGCACTACTCCATTCTGAAGAAGGGCTGTGGCTGTCCATGCACATGAACCGGAAGCATAATAAGGCAATGATGAAACAAGTAATCCACAGGGTAAACCGCATTGTCCCCGAGTTATTTCCCAGGTAGGACAGAAACGGGTCTACGCCATACCAACGAGGTGGCTCCATTCTTTCGGTCGTGCTTCTTCTTTTGCTTCCCTTTTGGAGGGGAGGGAAGGGGGCTTTGGTGTCTCTTCGTTTAACTGTGAACCTATTATGTATTAGCCAAATCTATTAGTTCACAGAGATTATAAGCGCTACCTCCTTGCCTTCATGCTTTGTCCTGCTCCAACGACCAACAATGGTTTATAGCAAGCTTGCTCTTGGACCCATTCTGGTGCTTCCAGAGGTTGTATGAGTATCATCATCACATGGGCTTTCTTCGCTACTTGATGCGTCCCTGCGGACAGATTTCAGCACCTTTTGGTTTCACCTTTTCACAAAACGGCGCAGCGCCATCCATCTGGCAGCGAGAGGGTTGGCCACAGCATTTTCAGCCGTAGTTGGGCGCCACCGCGTTGGTTATTATTGCCAAAAAAAAAAAAAGAAAGGAAGGAAAAAAAGGAAAAGAGGCGCCAGCCACAACCTCAACACAAAGCCGAGCAGACACCTACCAGAAGTCTGCTTCTTCCTTCCCCAAGGGAAACAACCAGCGACACAAATGGCTGAGAAGCGACTCAATGTGTTCCCGACCAGAATGTTCGTGTGTCCTTTTTTTTGCTCTCTTTTTTCTGCCTCCGTTTGACTAATGTGGCTGTTTGGCCCTTTGTGTGCGTTGTTGTTGTTGTTGGTGCGGCGCAGGGCGCTCCAAATGCTGAAAGGCAAATTGAAGGGCGCCAAAACGGGACACGACCTGTTGAAGAAGAAAGCTGACGCTCTCGTAATGAGATTCAGGGCTATTCTTAAAGAAATCATCAAGGTTTGTGCATTTCTCGAAGGTTTTGTGAGCGTAAGGCTGATCCTACCTCTATCTTTACGCCGCAGAATAAAGAAATTATGGGTGAAGAGATGAGAAAAGCTCATTTCTCTCTTGCATCGGCTAAATACCACGCCGGTGAAATAGCGTATACTTCTCTCCGCTTCTCTCCTCCCACTCTCCCTTCCCTTTGCACTCAACAACGAACAAAAAAAATTGCCTTTATGTTGGGCGCAGGCCTTCCGTATTAGAGAACGTCAGTGCAGCTACCTACAGAGTGAAAATGGGAGAGGATAACGTGGCGGGAGTGCATCTGCCCATTTTTAAACAGTACCACGAAGGAGGCAACATCCGTACGTTTCACTCGGGCTGCTTTCTTGTTCGTCCTATTCCACTTGTCTGACTTCTCTCTTGTAGCCCAAGACAAGCTTCACGGTTTATCTAAAGGAGGACAGGACATCAATAAGTCGCGTGAGACTTACGTTAGAGCTCTTGAAGCCCTTGTTGAGCTTGCCTCGCTCCAGGTACTGTGAAGCGTTCGCTTACACGGCCAAACATCTCTCTGTTCCACCCTTTTTCTAACCATCTCTGACTTCCTCTCCCTAGACTGCTTTTGTCACATTAGATGAAGTCATCAAGGTTACAAACAGAAGAGTAAACGCTATTGAAAATGTGGTAATCCCACGCCTCGAGAATACTATCAAATATGTACTTACCGAATTGGACGAGCGAGAAAGAGAAGAGTTTTACAGGTATGTTTTGCTTCACTCGTGGGCGCTTTGCAACACTGCACTCCTATTCTCTCTCTCTCTCTCTCTCTCTCTCTTTGGTGCTAACAATTGCCATTGATGATAAAAAGGCTGAAAATGATTCAAAAGAAGAAAGAGATCGCTTTCAAGGCAAGAGAAGCCGAACTCAAAAAACGCGCAGCAGAGCGAGGTATCTTTTTTTTCCCCACAGGTTAGAGTTTTACTCCTAATCCACTCTATCCAACTAAATAGGGCAAGTAGAAAAAGATGTGGAAGAAACATTGATGCCATCCAGCAGTTCTGTTGTGGCGACTGGTGCTGAGGATAGTGATTTACTCTTTTGAGGCACAACACGACCCTGTTGTTGTTGTTGGTTCCTCTCCCTCTTTAATAATATGGGAACAGAACAAACCCAGCGGCCATGAGACAGAGAGACAGAGAGAGAGAGAGAGAGAGAGAAAGGAAGAGAGAGAGAGAGAGAAAGGAAGAGAGAGAGAGAGAGAGAGGAGACAAGAAGAGACGAAGAAATGATTTGGAACAATATATTCGATCAAAAGTTGGAAATGTCACCAATAAGGCGCACCGTTCGCCCTGAGTAAAGTTTGGAGAGGGAAGCCTCTACCTCCTTTTTGAGAGAGGCGACAAGGGCGGACACGGCGGCAATGCGGGGATAGGTTTGGCTGATGCTGTCCTGTAGCTCTTGTTTTTTTCTTTGAAGGTCAACAGCAGAGGCAGCGAGCGTATTGGCTAAAATCATGTTCTGCCCTATTGAGCTCGCCAATCTGTCCGCATAACTGCGATAGAATATTAATGTTAATCACTCAGCCCTTATACCACCAATATCACCGAAGAAGTAGGAAAGGAAGAGGTACCAACCGTTTTGAGTTTTTGATATCGATAATATGACGGAGACGGGATCGATTCATGCCATCCATTATCTCGTCCACTTTCTTTAAGAGACCGGAGAGAGAAAATTCATCATGTTGTCGGATTGCGGCCGGAGCAGACATGGCTATCTCGTTCATCGTGTTAAAATCGCCACCCCCTTTGCCCTCCACCAGCCGCTGCTGCAAGAACGCCCTCAACTGTATACATTACCGTATTAACATCTATCATCATTTGATAGACATAATGACTTTGTTCTGGTGGAAGTAGTGTACCTCGTGAAGATCGTCCAAGAAAGAAAGGCGCAACTTTGTATTTTCAAGAATGGTTTCTTGCCGTGAAGGGGTTTCCTGTTGACTTGAAGAAGGGACATGCTCCTCGCGCGGCAAGTTGGAGTCCGGTGTTGGTTCCACACTTCCCTCTGACTCGATGCTGATGTCCCAATTAATTTCAATTGGATTGCTCGAACTCCCATTCTCAGCAGGAAAGTCCACAGTTAAACCTTCCCCGGGCTTGTGCTCTTCCTCTGTCTCTTTTTCTTTGTCACCTTCGCTCGCTTCTACCACATCGAACTGAGCAACAATGTCGCCCCAATCAATTTCAAGGGGAGCTGTTTCATTGTTTATCTGCTCTCCTTCACCCCAGTCTATTACCGTTGGGACTGCTTCAGCACTACTTCCAGAAGCAGAGCTTGTGATGTTCTGTATTTCAGAGGCAGGCAGTAGAGCTGAGGCTGCAGCGTTGCCAAGCTCTATAACATAGGTCAGCGTGGGGCACACTTCGACCCTAGTATTTGACTTGCCCTACCGAGTGAAACAGATGAACATAGTGAGTCAAACTATGACGAATTCGGTAGAGGTACAGATGAAGCGAACCTGTCCAGCAAAATTGAATGTATACTCCGCGAAGGCTTTATAGAGGTCGCGGGCTTGGGCCATACGGTCGTCACTATGTATGGTGGCAACTACTTCAGCCAAAAGGTCGGGAAGCTCCGATACCAATTGCTGCAATTCTTCTCTAACATTCTTGCCCTAATGGCGGCGCCGTGGTTAGGCGAGAAAAAAAAACGGTAACATAAAGAGGGAGATCTATGCCTCTATTCCAATGTCAGCGCACTCTTGCTCGTATTTTTTACGGTTCTCCAGCGCCCCTTTATTGTATTCCACTTCTTTTCTTTCTAACTCTTCCATTTGTTTCTGGGATCGATCCAGCTTCTTCTTCAATGATGGTCTGCATGAATTCCTGGCCATTGAGTTGTTGAAAAGCAAACTAAAAAGCCAAAATATAACGTACAGTTCATATTTGACGTTGGAGATGAGCAGCTGAGAAGCCTCTCCAAGATATAAGAGGTTATGTTCATATGCTTTCAAAAGGTCATGCCATTCTTTGAGCAATTTGGAGGTATATTGCCCAAACATGTTCTTGTTTTCAGGCTCAAGCTCTCGCAATACTTCAAAGATCTTAACACATGCAAAATAGTTCAGTGGCACTTCATCATCTAACCCAAAAACGAACGTAAGGGACAGGACAGAAAAGGCAGAGAGAAAGAGAGAAAGAGCGAAAGAACCAGTTTTGGGGATAGAAGACAGTATGCCCTGGATACGAGCATCTTCTGGAAGATGCTCGCTAGCCTTGTTAAGTTTGGTGTGCACGTCCTTCAGCTCCTTTCGCCAGTTGGGGCGTATTTTATGTCGGTCGAGGAGCCACTCCAGCAGCTTGTGGTAGTGTATGTCGATGGGGATGTTCATCTCTCCATCACGCCCTTCCCCAACCGTCTGCACGAAGATAAAAGTTGGCAAATTTCTTCAACACACGCACAAGAACAAATAGGCAAACCTTCATACTGGAGATAAGGTCCTGCAACATGGTGAAACCTGCTTTGTTTTTTGTGTCGTGTGGGGTTGGGTGGGGTAGGGGTGGTGGTGGTGTGCTTTTGTTGTTGTCTTTCTTTTCCACTCGCAGCCCGCTGCCTGGCATTCCGCCCATAGCCATCATGCCAAACATTCCAGTTGCACCGCTGGCAGCTGTCACCCCTCGAGTGGCCAGTGCAGCTGTAGCACTTCGTCATCACTGGCAGACAGACCAGGGTCACCCTGTCGGCACAAAAGCATCCTCCTTTCCCCTTCTGGCGGTTGCTAGTAGCACTGTTGTTGTTTGCAAGCAGCTCTTCTTCTCTCGCAGTCGCATACCTACACGCAAGATGATGGCGCAAGTTGCAGGACAGGCTCCGCTGGTTGAGGCCGACGAGGAGGTCGCCGCTCTCGTCCGCCGTGAGAAAAAGAGACAGGTCTGCGGAATAGAGCTCATCGCTTCCGAGGTATGTCATCTAGCTATCGCTCACTCAAGTCTGTGCCGCCATTTCCTCTTACAATGTTTTGGCGTGTTGCATCGATCCAACAGAACTTTACTTCGAGGGCAGTGATGGAGGCAGTGGGCTCCTGCTTCACCAACAAGTACTCGGAGGGTTTGCCCGGCAAGCGCTACTACGGCGGCAATGAAGTGGTGGACGAGCTGGAAAACCTCTGCATTGAGCGGGCCCTGAAGACCTTCCACTTGGACCCAGCCCAGTGGAGCGCTAACGTGCAGCCTTACAGCGGCAGCCCTGCTAACTTTGCTGTGTATACCGGTCTGCTGAACCCCCATGACCGCATCATGGGTCTAGACTTGCCCTCTGGTGGACAGTTCCGTACCTCCTCTTCTCCCTTGTTTACTGAGAGTTTGGTTGTTCCCGCTCCTTCTCTCCCTTACTCAATTCATCCGTGATCTCTCTTTGCTATCGCAGTTTGACACATGGCTACCAAACTGACAAGAAAAAGATTTCTGCCACTTCCATCTTTTTCGAGTCAATGCCCTACCAAGTCAGCCCGGTGCGTGGCTCGCTCCCCTACCTTGTGTTTGTGTTTGTTCGCTTTGTATTTTTGTTGTTGTGTGGCTTTCAGTTTTGGTAGAGTGGTTTCCAATGTGCCTGTGTAATGACTGACTCTTTCCTTCTGACGTTATAGCAAACAGGATTGATAGACTATGACAAGCTGGAAGAGAATGCGGCTCTGTTCAGGCCCAAGCTCATTATTTGTGGAGCTAGCGCGTACCCAAGGGACTGGGATTATGCCCGTCTCCGAAAGATCGCTGACAAACATGGCGCTTACCTCATGTGCGACATGGCCCACTTCAGCGGCTTGGTTGCGGCACAGGTACACCTCTTACCCTTGTCACTACTGAAAGCAAAGATGTATGTAACACAAGGTATTGCTAATAGGAATGTAACAACCCCTTCGAGTATTGTGACGTGGTGACCACAACAACCCACAAGACTCTGCGGGGTCCTCGCTCTGGAATGATTTTCTTCCGCAGGGGACCAAAGTTGGACAGCTCTGATATCCTTTATTGTTTATGTGTCTCTTTTTCTCTACCTTACTCCCTCCGTCTTAATTCCTCTGCCGACCAATATTGGCCTTAACATTTCACAAGTAGCCCAATTGAAGGACAGAAATATGATTTAGAGGATCGCATTAACTTTGCAGTATTTCCAAGCTTGCAAGGTGGCCCCCACGAACACGTGGTAGCGGGCGTAGCTGTGGCTCTCAAGGAGGCCCAAACACCTAAGTTTAAGCAGTATGTCATTCAGTTGAAGAGCAATGCTAAGCAATTGGCAGAAAGCCTCAAGTCCCGAGGCTACGACATAGTGACTGGCGGAACCGACAACCACATTGTGTTGTGGGATGTACGCAAGCAAGGTATGACCGGCAGCAAGCTCGAGAAGCTGTTTGAGCATGTTAGCATCTCTGTCAACAAGAACGCCATCTATGGCGATGTGAGCGCTCTTGCCCCTGGTGGTGTGCGGTTGGGTACTGCTGCCATGACCTCTCGTGGCCTCTCCGAGAAGGACTTTGAGCAAGTGGCCGAGTTCCTGCACCGCGGAGTTCAGGCTGCCATCGAGATACAAAGCCAGAGCGGCAAGCTCCTCAAGGACTTCTTGGCTGCCCTTCCCGTAAACCCAAAGCTTAAGGTATGTTTGTTTCTTGATGGCGGTTGTGGTTGAGCTTTGACCGTTACTCTTAAATTGTGTGCGCCATTCCTCTGATCATATTTTATCCTCTGCCTCTGACAGGCCCTTAAGGAGGATGTGGAAGCCTTTGCTTCTGCTTTCGGCATGCCTGGTGGTTCTGAATGAGCAATAACAACGTTACAGGACTGCACATCTCAAATTTCGAACAATACACCACTGTTCTGATTAGGAGAATGTAAGCGGATGATGACGCATCCTTTTAGAAATATAAACAGAGGCTCAGGCGCATCCTTTTGGCAGTGTTACTGTTATTAAAACCAGCACTGCATCCTTCTCTGCAGCTTATGGATCAGGCCCGAAAAAGTAGAACGGCAATGATGAGCAGCAACAACGCAACCACCCAGAACAGCGTTGCCCCGTATTGTGATAGGATACCTGTTGCACAAGCCATCAGACTGAGAGAGAGAGAGAGAGAGAGAGAGAGAGAGAGAAGCAAGAGACGCGGTACCTCTGGTAGATTCAACTTTTGTTGCAACCACGGAGTAGTCGCCTGAGGTAGAAAACAGCAGTGAAGAATCTGGGGAGAAGGCAAGCCTAGAAATGAAGAAACCGTGCACATCCTTTCGGAAAATCCAACATAAGTCCTTTGCCCTGAAGATGGCTAACTCTCCCTCCGCGGTTCCTGTTGCCACGTACTCGCCATTGGGACTAGGAGGTGATTTATAAGTAAGGGAGAAAGCCACTCACGCGCTCAAGTCGGGAGAAAGTAAGCAACCAACCTTACAGCCAACGCGGTACAGGCACCTTTTAGGCGCTTATGAGCAAGGCTTGTCTTGCAAGGTATCCACGAATCCTTCTGTCTTCGCCACTTTGTGATAAAGCTATCAGAGCGACCTTTGGTTTGAGCGGTAAACATGTGATTTTCATCTGGAGAGAAGAGGCAGCCTCGAAAACGGAGCCCTTTGTTGTGACCAGGAGGCAATGTCTCTTGAACACATTGTCCAGTGGTAGCGTTCCATACCCGCAACATGGCGTCGCCTTCGCTGCTTATGCTCGCTAGCTACCATTTTAAACAGAGTTGAGGAAGAAAGAAGAACAAGAAGAACGAGAAGAACAAGAAGAAATGCTAAATGAAGGATAAGGTTTCTCGTACCATTGTACCATCAGGTGAGTAATCCAGCGCAGTAACGGCAGCGCCAGAGGTAGAATAGGCATCCATTGTGTGCTTCAACTTGACTTGTTTGCAAGAAGGCCACTGCCAAACACGTATAACACCGTCAGTACCAGCAGTTGCCGCTCTATCTCCTTCTCTGTTGAAGATTACTATTTTCTGGGTGGCGTGTTTCATTCACAAAGCCGAACAAAGGTAAGCATATGGCATGGCACCCAGCAACGCTGTCTGAGAAGAGCAGCTCTTGCTTACCTGTTCACTGTCACTCTTCGCAAAGTCTGTTTGAAACTCGTTTTGCAGTTCAACGTTCCCGCTATTGATGGGTGGGACAGCATGAGGGAAAAAGAAGCGAAGAGAGAGAGATAGAGAGAGAGAGATACCCATTATTCTTGTCAAAGGAATAAACACGACACGCACTCGTGCCAACGCCACACAGCAAGCAGGCCTCCTGTGGTTAGTTGGTAAGAACGTTGTAGCAGCAGCGTTATTAAACTTCCAATAGCAAACCTTTGGGTGAAGTTGCAAGTGGTAAACGGCTTCCTCTCCCATATCGTGTTGGAACCAGGGGAGGAGGGCTCCACCTCCATCCACCTTATAAAAGGCCAAAACATTACCAACACCGGTCCTGCCAGGGCCGCCACCACCACCCACGCAGAGGAATAGCTCTTCTTCCTTAACGGATCGCCCCTTGGTTCGTGTGGAAAGACTTAGAGAAAACAAAGGGCAGTTCAGACGGTGAGACAGCTGTGCGGACGCTTCTTCCTTTGTGTGGTGCAGCTCCTGCTCCTTGCTGCTTTGCTTCTTCCCAGCAGCAGCGGTTGTGGCTGGTTGGCTTCCTCCACCGGTGGCACCAGTGGCAGTTGCCTGCGGGTTTTGTGCTTTCTTGCTGTGGGACAGTCGCTTACTCATGGCAGGCACACACAAAGGCAAGGCGCGCACTCTCCCCCTCTCCTCCTGCCCTCTCCCTCTGCTGCTTGGCTTGCGGTCCCTGTTTTTTTGGCTGCACCTGCTCAGCAGCAGCAGCGCTTCAGCAGCAGCAGGAGGGCTGCATGGTGACGTGTACCTCCTTTCTGTGTCGTCACGATGAATGGTATTCACACAACACACACACAGAGAGCAGGCAGGCCACACAGCCAGCCAGCTGAACCCTTTCCCTTTCCCTACCCTCCTCTTCCCCTCCCCCTCTCGCACCTCCTTCTGCTCTCCTCCCCCGCTGGAGGCCAGCCTGCACGTTCATAAGAAATGGAGGAGGAGGAGCCAACCCCCCTCTTCCCTTTGCCTGCTGCCACTGCCACTGGAACCAAGGAAGAGGCAGCACCCACGGCGGTTGGTACCCACCATGACCAGGAGGAGAGGGATGAAGCGGCCTCTCTTACTCAAAACTTGGTGACGGCCTCTGCTCTGCACTCTTCCACTTTGCTGCACAAGCAAAGGCATGAAGGGGAGGCACAGCGGCTCTGCGCCTCCCTTTGGAGCTTTACCTCTCCAGAGCCCAAAGCCTTTCAGGCGGTGTGTGGGTGTGGCCAACACGTCAGCTATGTGTAAGTTTTGCTATGCTTCTTGTTTTCTTGTGTGGTCAGTGACGGTCAGATCTTTTTTCTCATTGAGGCAATCGGTGGGGGTGGTGGTGGTGAATAGACACCAGACGCAAGTAGCTCAGCTACAGCAGACGGCTTACAGTGAGCTCAGAGCACAGCTCAACGTGCTTCACTCCTTTAACATACGGCCAGTTTTTCTAAGGTACGCCTTGCTTTTACTGGTTGGTTTGCTTGGTGCCGTGTCTGCGGCAGAGCATCGCCTTTTGCCATGCTTTATCGAGCAAAGCAAAGTGTGGGGAT